>LD349223.1:54341-80561 GCA_001465055.1 Ptychodera flava | reverse complement strand
GTACTGCCCGACTAATCACACGGCTGATTTCAGTTATCTGTTTGTATCGTGACGAAAATTAAAAGCAATAATGGCAACAACATATATGATAATATTCTCATATTTTGCGTTTGCGACAAAAACTACATGTTGTTGTTTTTCTTCCGAGAGCATATTGAAAAACTGAGCATAAGCCTTGGGAACACAAAGCAATGTTTACAATACACAGTGCTGTTGTTGTAGTTGTTGTTGTAGTTGTTTAGATGTTGTTAACAAATGAATTATAATCTGACCTACCATTCATTTATAAATGATTGGGCAATGTACGCAAAGGCTGCTTTGGCAGACTGAACACTTAAGTATTTTAACATTATTTTGGAAGTAGATCAGGAACCTACATTGTACTAAAATAAAAATTACTGGAAAAATACATTAAAAATCTCAGCCACAGGAACTTTCAGGTCTCACTTGAAAACATAGTGTTTAACTAGGTTATTTCCTCGTCTCTGCTTTAAAATATTATCAAATTAATATTCGATGCTCCTTGAATAACATCACTGGTCGACACACGGAACAAGCACTCTCACTACATTAATTTTATTCCAATATACATCACTGAAATTCTTTTTCAGCAAGTGGCTTTGCTGTTTTTGCCTTTGGCCAAAGCATCCCTCGAAGGAATCGATTGCTTGTCTGCACAACGATGCTTTGAAAAAGAAAATTATCTGACGAAGTTAACTTAGTTTTTGCTTAAACATTTTTTTCAGAATGTGCTGAATTGAAAGCTCTTTGCTTGAATTAATCAATTGTCTCGATAATAATTGAAAAATCGCAGTATGCATTGACAGAATATTTTTGGGATGACTTAACCAATTGGTAAATTCGATTGGAGAATATGAGTGAATATGCCTGGAGGTAAGCATGTTCTTTGAAACATTTTTCCATGCATTTGGTTTCTCGAGTGTCGCATTCAGGTATATTTCATATATATATATATATATATATATATATATATATATATATATATATATATATATATATATATATATATATATATATATATATATATATATGTAAAAGTATACACATGAGAGAAGTTTTTGAGGAAAGGTTTATGTCTTTCAATTTTGAGGCGCACACTGCCTTAAAAGTCATATGTAGTATTGTGTCAGCTATTTTGGGTGTTCAAACAGAGACGATCGCTGCTTGTTAGAAAAGGAGATGACGCATTTCATGTAAATACCTTCTGTTAAAACTTCTTTCGTACAACATATTGATTAATTTGAAATGTCACTTTCATGTCAATGTCAATTTAATGTGGTTGCTATTTGTTGTATGTTCGATGTCTACAAGTGATAGAAACTGGGGCAGAATGGAAAACTTATTGCTTTTCGAAAAATGCCGAATAGAAATTCTTTCCGCGTGCGAACTGCCCTAGGTTTGCTACATCTAGTATCGCAGACACAGGGACGTCGGGAGTATCTACACTAGCTAATGAAAACAGCACATTTAATTTTGTGTGGACTGGTATTTAACTAAAGCAACTCTCATCTGTGTTCGTGTCACCCCTGTTTATATAGCGGCAACCTTTAGTAGCATCACAGTCAATATTTGTTCAATAATGTTGTATGGTCTCCAGTCAAAAAACATTCACCCAACGCAAACCAGACCCCGATACGGAAATTCAATACTGATTTCTATTACATGTTCAAAGAAATGATCCGAAGAAGTCTTTGGCGTACCCTCCATATTTACCTTAGCGCGTGGCTTTCATGATGCCAAGGGCCATTAGGTATTTTAGAAATGGGATTTTAGTTGGGTGAAATCTGATAGCTGGGATGGAGATATCGACGATGGCTATTGTCGGCGAAAAATAATTAGCCTACGCTCAAACCGATAGCTTTCTCATGTTTCCAATCGTGAGCAAAGGAAAAGTTTTGATATAAGGTTTCCGTTCCATGGTTTCCATTTGGTGCAAAATCTGGAACAAATTGCGACTGTCTGTTTTGATATTATCATTTGTCTAGGTCAGGGTATGCCGGTAACTTTGTCGATCACGCAGGCATTGCAAACTTTAAATTTTCTGTTCATGTTTGCAAGAAAATCATGGTTTTAATGAGGAAAAACGGCAATCTTTTTTAATTCTGACCCTTTGTCTTACATATGCAAATCAATTTGTTTTGTATAACGATCCAATATGTGCCTTTTTGTACGGTTTTGTTTCAAGTTGTATATTATCGTCCCTAAAAATGACACCAAAGTGTAGCTTCAAAAAATTCATATAGTACTCGACGAATAGGGGCAAAGTTAAGAAAAAGGTGAAACAACGTGACGCTATAGCGTTGAATAGAATATGCACCTGCCGCTCTTTGTATTGAAGTTTGCCAAGAATATCACTTCACTTCACATGTGCATGGAAAGTGTACGACTTTGTTGTGAATATATACACATCTTAATCTTCTGTTACCCGAGTATGTTCTGATTTATAAGTCCATGCTGATGAAGTCTTGGGGATTACTGTTTATTGGCCATATCCGTCCGTCTCCAAGGTTTTCTCGGAGATTCCAGAGCCGAATTCTTTCAGATTGGTACATGGATATAACCCTATGCTGTAACGCATGCTCGTCGATGTGCTTTCGCGATCCGATGCAATATTCGTCAATTGCCGCCCGTTGGCCATTTTGTTTCGATTTTTAATATTTAGAGCCGTTACTAAAACTTGCCAGAACTGATTTGTTTCAAAGTTGGTACAAGTATATAAACCCTTTGCCTTACATATTCATATCGAATTTGTTTCGTATAATATCATATGGCTGCAAGGAGCAATTTCATTTAAATTGCTTCGTGTCCAGAGCTGTAACTAAGACATGCCAGGACAGATCTGTTTCAAAGTTGGTAAAAAGATATAACCTTTTGCTCTAATGTGTACGTAAATTTGTTCTGTGATACGAGACATCTTTTTATACTGTTTTTTCATATCATGAGCATTTGCCAATACATGCCATGGCCGATTTGTTTCAAAGTTGGCACGAGGACATAAACCTTTATTGTACATATGCACGCCAATTTGTATCACGATACGATCCAATATGGCCGCCTGTAAGCCATTTCGCTGCGTTTGTATGTTAAGAGCCTTAATTCCGTCTTTGCCTGGACAAATTTATTTTAAATGTAACACAACAAGATAGCCTTTTGTCACATATATGCACATTAATTTGCGTTACGATCAAATATTGCTGGCAGATGTCCAGAGCTAAGATATAAGTGCTCCAGATTTGTTCGAAATTGACACAAGGACATAGCCCTATGTCGTACAAAGGCATGTTTATTTATTTTCGTGATATTTTCCAATATGGCTGCCAGTAAGCAATCTTTATTTCATTGCATTTTATCACATGCCTATTGCAACAGCATACTTATGCTTGAACGGACTTCTTTCAAAGTTTCTGCATGTAAAATTACCCATTAGGATGCAATATATAAGCGTGTCGATATTTATGTGATGTAAGTGCATATGGCAAGGTTTGTTGAAGGTAATGCACTGTGACTTCACACATTCTAATCGGTACCAAACTTTCATTCACTTAAATGTAACCCAGTTACACATAACATGCGATGACTACAGTACTGTAAAACACTTTAGCTGCATATCTTTTTAGCGATGTTGGATTTTGATTGCATTGAGCAGGTTTTTATTTTAGCTGAAAAGACATCTAGACCGTGGTAAATATGTGAAAATTTTAAATAAGCGGCATCTTAAATTAGCGAATTTAAACACAGCCAAATTAGCTAAAAAGGATGCTAGCTAAAAAGACTTGTTTTACAGTGTGTCATTTACAATGACTGGTATTACGTGTTAGATGCTTAAAGTCTATTCCATCTCACCCATCCGTCACATGACCTTCACGACAGGGGTAATTGTATGGCGCATGACTGCGCACGTTGTGAAATTGCATCGCATGGCACAGCACGTCTGGTCATGTTATCATATGGCCTTAACACACACAAAAATGCCAGTTGTGTTAAATATCCCATAATTTAAAAGCAATATTAAGAGCTGAGGGATTTATCATTTAAGATCGATTGGCTAGCATAAAGATATATTCGTAAAGGTTAACTTTACCGTATTTAACGTACAAGGAGTAGAGAGAGAGCATGCGCCTTATCCATTTCAGAATTCCATCTTTGCATTTTCCAGGATTCTTTGAAGATTTGTTGTGCGAAAGTAGTAAGTCTGAATTTTAAAACAAGTCACCCCAATTATTGCTTTGGGTTTTTTGCCACCCCTGCAAAGATCTAATGGTCTGTCCTTTAGCAAAAAAACATATCTTGCCCATGGATTTGTTGAAGTCTGCGGTTAGGAGAAGCCAGCCGGTCGATTTCCAGAAAGTATAACCGGAGGCTGTTGACATATTTTGAAATGTACAATTAGTTTTCAATGCTATTTCTAGTGAAATCAAAATTGGTTGTGGAAGGTGATCGCTTTTTTGCAACCGCCCTCCCGCTGCTATCTTAACCAAATCATAGCAGTGTAGCATTTCGCCACTTACCACCCGCTACAAGGAAAACTCCATGGCGCTGCTCTCCCTACAACTACAAACCACCCATTGAAAAGCCTCTCCCTTCACATGATTTTAACCCTGGTAGAATTCCTACTCCCTGGTTCCTCCAAATTCCATCGTTTGATGGTAAAATCCGCACGCTCTGTCCTGTCCGCGCCTGCTTATCATGTTAACGGGAAGTTTTTGTGCGCGAGCGGCTTTGTTTATAATATAGCCATATATTAAACGACAATGGATTGCGTAAAATGTTCAATGTGTTTGTCAAAGAATGAATTTCAATCCGGAATTCGATGATTAATTATAACGTTAAGCATTTTACTCATACAGGCTGGGTTGATGAGCATGCGCTTGATGGAGAGACGTTTGGATCTTTGCTTTGTCGATTGTGTCGATAGTGTTGATAGATGGTCAATTGATGTTTAAAAGCTATTGTAGCGTTTGCAGCGAATCATACAGTCATGTGCCACTGAAGAGCACATGAGAGAGACAGACAGACAGAGAGAGAGAGAGACAGGGAGACTACAGAGAGTGCATCTGTAGCGCATGTGCAAAATGGACATAAACTTTAAATATCACGGGGAGAGGAATTCAGTACTTTGTCTTTCTCAGTGATGACCGTATGATAGGTAGTATGTTTACTGCCTCCATTATGCCGCTGGCTACGATAAACTAAATGTACCTCAGCAACAGCATTTTAAAAGCCTAGCTCTCATTGTGGACAGTAATTGAATGAAAGCGATCGAATGAAAGATATTTCCAATGTTACACTACCCTTCTTGCTTGTGTTCCAAACAGAACATGTCTCGGCCAGGTTGAAAGAGTAAAGACATCACCGTTATCTTGTTATAAGCGTGCAGTAGGACCAAGGAATTAGACAAATTCTACTTTTGAGTGAGTGTCCAATGGTTCTGCATCTGAGTGTGCAAGTAAGGTTCGTGATTGTTTGTAGTATTTTCAACCTAATCTGTTAGACCAAGGGTCACGCTTAGGCTGATATTGGTACATGCATTATTCTCGTCTTGGAGATTTCGAGCCCGAATGTCGAATAACGCGAGCGGCGATTGGTTCTCGTCAGGTCATTTATGTTAATATTTGAAAATTCTCCAATCCTCGACAGTGGGAGTCGTTAAATTGAAGGAGATGTACTAATTCGGTAAAGAACATTGAAATGGTTTCCTCTATAATTGCCATAGATCTCGCCACTCACCCAATAAGCTACGAATACATTGCAAGACTACACTATCGTTAAAATAAGCCGTCAAGGATTGATGTTACTTGCACACCGTTTGCATCACATTACCACATCACCATGCAGAGTGAGAGACCTGGAAGTGCAACGGGTGGGTGTGACGGGGTTACGATACGTGTCATGTGGGTTGTTGTTTAATCAGCTGATCTCTATGGCTGTTTTGTTATGTGACTGTCGGTGATTTTATTGAAAGTACTGACAAAAACAACAGAGAACCATACTACCTATCACAGTTACAATTGAGAATGACCTAATTCTGCGTTCCCCTCCGACGATTTTGTGTTTGGGACGACAGGTGCGCCGTATATATTTAGTACGTTCTCGATCTTCGTCGGTCAGGTATCAAGCTAGCTTGCTCACCCGTGACAGAAGTTGACCTTTGCCTCATGTCCTAGCTTATTATCGGCGTCCTGTCTTGCGTGGCCCATGTCAGCGCTCAAGTTCGTGCTGGAGGGAGCTGATGTGGTACCGATGTCTTTGTGCGTGTGTACGTCCGTCTGTTGGTATCTTAACTTATCTGAATGAAACGAAATCCAGATTTATCTTGGGAATTGGTAAAATTCGCTGATTAGAATTTGAGGTCTGTGGCTTTCATGATTATGACGTTATCGGGGTAGAAATCTTGTGATGCAATTTTCTCTGATGGTCACCCCATTGCAGCCTAATTTCAGGTGTGAAAGAAGTGAACTTGGTGTGCATCGCCGCCTCTGGCGCATTTTAGTATCCCACGTCTCTCTGTGATAAGATCTGATATGGTAACATATTTGTTACACTTAAAGTTTGTACGAGGACAATGAAGTAAAATCATACATATAAACAAGAATTTGTCTATGACACAGGGAAACGTTGCAACTAAGTGGCAATTGCCTCCTTTGTGATAACTTTCCTCTGCCAATTTATTTGTCGAAAGTTGGCACAAGCACGATGTACTGTGATGTGTACAAGACATTTTCCTGTCTTCATTGTGTTCACTCGTTTACATGCTTTAGACATGGTATCGGTACAGGAGTGCAGAAAGATGGTCTATCATGCCTGTATTCCAAAGACGTATATCCTATAGACATCAGGCCTTTGAATATGCTTTTGTTGTTCCACTCCCAATCTTGCTTGTTCAACAAGACTTGAGTGTTAAACATACCCAAGTAATTTAATTTTTGCACTTACAGTTGATCAATGAGAGTCTTCCATATCAAGTGCCTGTACCTACTTCGTCGCAATTCATCTTGAGAAATTACCCTTTTCGTAGAAAGAGAGGAATCAATCTGGGAGGTTTGGCCTTTCTGTTGTAACTGGAGACATAATCTTGTTTCATAGCCAATGGACCGAAATGTTATTTGATGCAAAACAGCCACATGGCACACTTTGCAGTAACGGGGAAGGACATTTGTACTGCTGTTTACAGTAAAAATATAACAATCTTTTCTTCGCTCACATCGGCGATGCCTTTCACACACGATATCAGTTTTGCAGACACAAGTGATTGTAACCATGCGCAAAATGTGACTATGTTTCCCGATTGCACCGAATGCACGTTTTGGCTCCTGTGTATGCTAATATATATATATATATATATATATATATATATATATATATATATATATATATATATATATGCGATTGCAAAATGTCCTTAGTGACCTTGGATATAGAAAGCTGAATTGGTATGCATATATTCAAGTTCTTTATCGTACAACAACACGTTGTAATAAGATATATTGACACATAATTTCAAGTGACGTAAAAGGGTACCGTAAAATTCCAATCAACGCCAAAAACCTAGTTTGACGATAAAAGGTAAGGGACATTCGTCCCGTGCACAACAATAAGACCTCAGTACTTGTGTCAATTTGTCTGAATTAATGCTCTTCTACTTTGCATGATGCGGATGTCGGTCGAAAAAGAGCCTGAAAGAAGAAGTTGAAATTATGTTTAAGGTTCAATGTGCGCTCAACCCAGATTACGAAAGAGCAAATAAATCGCCTTAGATTTTTATCGGTTCAGGATGTACAAAAGTGAAAACGAATGGAATAGGTCACCTGATCTTCATGCCATCAGAAAGATACAGGAATCTCTATCGATAACCTTCTATTTGAGCTACTTGATGTCATTCTTGCAGATCCAACATCCGGGTACTATAGCATTTACTTATCGTGCTACAGAGGCCATACTTTCTTTTCGAACATTATTGCCTGAAATGCTTTCTATATTTACAAGAAAAAAAAAACACTCGTGAGAAACATTGAGAAACAAATTTCTATTTTTTTCAAAGGATGTCCAATGCAAACCCTTGGATGATTAATATGCATTCGTTTTAAAGAAAGAGAATATATTTGAACACGAATTTACGGCGCAAATTATCAAAGGTATTAAACTCCTTCCACATTATGCAATCCCACAAGGGAATCGATTCGCCTCTCTTTTGTTGCTTTGGCGTTAACCGAAAACTTGAGACTAACTTGCGACGAAATATGCATCTACATGTAGTCAAGGACAGGTCAACAACTGAAATAGGGCAACTCAAAGCAGGAACCCTAAAGCCTGGACCTCCAAATCGCGAAGGCGGATTCTCAACCCTTTGTCATGGATTCCCGTCTTCACCCACGCGCTCACTATTTATGAGTTATTTCCTGTTCTGCAGTCGCATATTTAACAGTAATTTAGTCTGCCTATCATTAAGACAGAGCACCTATTCACTGCTTTGTTGAACGCACACTTGGTAATGCGTCAATCTCGAGTCTGACCTCTTAACCGACATAAAAAACGCCCTCAATCTAACTCCCAAAGTACGGGTATTATCATTAAAAAATTATTAGTTTCCCGCGTTTTCACGCAATATTACCAGTTTGCTCCGAAGGCTTTACTCTACCTCTGACAATTCGCTCAGCTTTCGACTGACGCCTGCCCTTTTAACGTTCATATTTATCTTAAACCGCAGCATTTATTTCGTTCCTTTTAGTACTTTGTGGGAAATTGTTTGCGCGCCAAAGAGCTTTGTGAAATGTATAGGTGGTGGACGTCAGCGGAAGACGAACTGGCGCCAATATGATTGACATCGTCAAAGGCTACCAAAATAACACACCGTGACATTAGAGCTGTACACAGAGTGCCGCGTGGCGATTCACTAAATATTTCCTGTAAACAGACTGATATTTTTGGTGTGCATTGTGTCCGTGTAATATATGACCGCTTTTTGGCTCTAGTCGGTTTAACATCTTTCAGTGAACCCTAGGTTTCCAGATCATTGGCTGCAATTAGACGACATGTGTTTACAAACCTCACCTAATACAATATTTTGTTCGTTCCGTTTCGTTTATAAAAAACTCCCTCACTGCCCGATGTTTACGCCAGGAATCGGGTATATGTGTCAGGAATATAGACTAGTGTTTCTTCCCGACAATTTGCTTTCGGCATTACTTGCAACACCCAATGAACATGTATTTACATGTATCTGCCCAGCATTATTGGACTATGGCTAGTATTTAGTTATATGATAGTATTTGGCATGCGATGCCCAAGTCCATATGATCGATTATCGACTTCAACAGAAAATGCTAACCGACAAAAAGGTCGTCTCACTGCTCTGGTTGTCTAGGAAACAATGTTCGACTACACGGAAATGGTAGCGCAGCAGAGGCACCTTGAGACGAAAAAAAAACCCCAGGTGATAATCATATTGTTATCATTATCCATATTACCATCAAAATTTTTAACGTCGTGAAACTTCAATCCTGAAAAAGTGATTAATCACTTTGGCGGAGGTAAATTAGTTGACCGGTTGGCTGAGCGGCTGACGGGTCACCTCAGAATCAGACGGCCGTATAAGTGCACGACCCCAAAAGTAGGCTTCTTTTAACATACGCTCACGTCTGCAGCTCTTGCCAGGAACCCGCAGTAGTCTCTAATTTACGATTATTTTGCCAAGGGGCTCCGAACTCTTTGGCTGTAGTTAACTTTCATTAAAGAATGTAAATATCATTCATACGAACGTAAAACCAAGAGATTCGGGAAACTTTACCGCTGAGCCAGAATTACACCTCATTTTACTTCGGTTTAACAAGTGAGCTTGAACGCTCGTTAAAATGTTATTCTTTTACTGGTAAGTTGCCGCCCAGGTGTTGGTAACAGCGGAGAAATAGTGCGTTCGGTTACATCTGTCTTTTGTAAAAAGGGAATTGCAACAGGAAAGGAAGGTCAAAATCAAACATGCCGCCATGTTGTCCAGATGTATAGCTGGTAGTTGAAGGCATTTGGAATTGGCGGGAAAAAACTCGTGAAAATAACACGGCATTTTGTGACCTATACCCTACGTGGAGAGATGCTGCAATGTAAAAAGAAGCCACACCCAGCCAACGTTACTACAAATCAAACCAGCAGTTACCAGTAGCGACGGAATTTTCCAATACCGGTGATATCCCGATAGGTGTTTTGTGGGCTTTAAACTATACAACTGATGTTTCGATTTTCGAACGCAAAAAATGTTTCTGTTCCTTATATATTCTTTTAGCAATTTCAAAGTCTGTGCGTTTTCTAAATGGTATATGTTTTTCAAAAGCACGTGATTTTATAAAAAAAACTATCAATCAAAATAAAACTACGAGATGGTTATGCATACAAAGTTCTTAAAGCATTTTAAAAGGCAAAACAGAGAGAGAACACAAAAACTTATTCCGCCACGTGAAAGAGTCGCTCAATTACTGAGGCTATTCCGAGAAATCTGCCCAACGTTTTCGATTTTGCAGCATTGATTATCACAACTGGCCGGAAGAATCGCTCTCTATGAAAAATACATTTCTGATCATGAGCCGATCAATAGGCAACAAGGCCGAAGATCTCATCTGCTCGAATTTCCACCATTTCCCCAGGTGACAACGACGGCGCGCGATCGAATCCCGCGAACACACGCTCTCTGGAGATGTTTGATTCTAAGACACTTGCAAAATGTCGTTTGAGTTTTCGATTCGACATGAAGGTGGTTTCGCACCGTGATAGAACGTTTGCGCGTAAGCAACTTCTTGATAGGCCCATCGCAACCGTGACATCCATACCGTCCAATGATACGTATGTCACCCATACATGAAAATGCACGCTTCCAGCATCTGTAATACAGCAATAAACGTCTTGAACACGACACGTTTCGATTAAAGATCTTAATTGAGTGAACACTTGGGCCAGGTAACAGGAATGTGCGAGTTTTGTGGGGAGCATTTTCAAAGGGAGGCGCATTTGCATGGTGGATACGATAGGATGTTCGCTGTCCGTCGTATTTGAATATATAATGTTTCATCCACTGATGCTTGTCGTAATCTGTGTGAGCCGTGAATGACTGGAAGAAAATCTTCGGTCGCTGGCACGCCGTTATCGCAGGCAGATCTCAGCGGAGCGGCAGGACCGACATCGACAAACGGGGGCTGCCTAAATAAATGAATGAGAAAGCAATCGCATGACAGTGTTTGCTGAAGCGAAGGACACGACTGCTGGAAACGGCAGAGGAGACAACTTGTACAGGTAAGCCCTGCCATTCCACGTATCTTCGTACACGACCCATTAGAAATCCGGATTTAATCAACAGATGCCATCACTCGATAGGGCGAGCACTTGGAGTCATAACACTTTACTTTGCAAATGTGCCGCTCCGCTATCAAGCAACTCCGCTATCAACCAAATCCTTCATGCAGATGTGTCAAGCCAACGGTACGAAAATGTCAGTACGCACAGATGCAGAGTAGGGACTCGGTGACGCATCGGTGTCTCGGCGCCACCTTTTCGCCAATGCCGGAGTGCATCGTCTAATCAATAGCGGACGCACGAGCGATGCACTTACACTTTTCCCACTTCAGCCAATCGAGTTACTGCCGCGTGTCGCAAAGTTAGCCTTGAACAGCGCGATGGAAATGAACTTAATAGCGCATGGAAGAGCAGCGGAGAATATGAATTAGCAACACGCCCAATCAACCAAAACTGTTTAAAATACAGAAGTTACACCACGCGCAAAACCTGATAAGTTTGTATACATTTCAAAAACGTTTGTACATGTTGATTGGGTGTCAGGTTTTGACTTGCAATACTTTCCCTTACGGTAGCGTCAAACCAAACAACAGAAAAAAAAAGCACAAACATTCCTAATTGCTGGGAACGTCTGCTTCGGAGCCCCACGGCGATCTGAGGAGGAGTTTATGGTCTCTGCCCGCTCTTTCATTATCGTTTACGGTATTACCGACTGTCCGTGCTTTTTGACAATGCGATTTATGTGCCGGACAGATAAAGAAAGAAAACAACTGGATCAAGTATTTCGTTCATTTGCCCTTCAGGCAAGTCACTGAACGACCCTCCAGAGAAGAAGAGAAACAGGAAAGCCCTAGAACCGGTCATCTCTTAAATACTAGTCACCTGGTCAAAGGTTAGCGATTATACCAGTTCTCCTATTACCACTACAGCATTGGCTCAAACCACGAGTAATCGAGAGCCAACCCGATCGCGTGGTGTGCCCATTAACATGGTATTCAAATTTGCTTTCAAAAATATACATTTGCTCTTTGTTCCGGTAAAACACTGAATCACTTCTTTTTATGGACCCCGAACATGTAAAAATATATGGAGAAAGCTGGGACCGAAAAACTTAGTGCCTGTAATATTCGCGGACATTTTTGAAATGTGCAGAACTCTTTCGAGTCAGCGCCCTAGGGTATGGTGGCTCTCACAAATCAACATTACGGGAGTCACTCGCTTCTTGTCCTTTTCTTACCATGTTTAACTCGTCAAAACACTTACTACAAAATTGGACCAATTTTATGTGTTAAAAAACGTACGGCCATGTTGTGCGATGTTATTCAGGAAGTTGGCCACGATTACAAGCATCATAGAGTCGCCTCTGCGCATTAACAGGTGGGATTTTCGATCACGACTGTTGACTAACAAGCTTTTTTATAGATAGACGTCTACGAGTATGTAGTAAACATCCCTTTTTGAGGCGGGTCAGACGAACTAGTTTGATCTTTCATGAAAAATTCACCCATGTTTATGGCGCAATTAGCAATAATTCCCGTTCATTAGAGTTTCTATAATGACAGACTTATATGTACCTATCACTCGCCTGGCTTTAATTATTCACGCGGGTTGTGATTGGGCTGTGGGGATCACAAGCTTTTAAATTTTAAATACCAGCTGGTGCCACCGCCATGGTAACCGCGAACTAATATGATTAAACGTATAAAGAAGAGGAATTTGCGTCACCGAAGCAGAATACTACCTGATGCACGCGATGTGTAACCGAGAACTCATACAAGTGCCTTTCTCTCAATAATGGGGAGGTTAAGGAGAGTTCGACCTTTGACACCCGAGTTTCACAATGTAATTGAAACTCGAGTATGGCAAGGTAGCGTGGATAATTAAAAAACACGCTTGAAAAACGGAATGCATTGCGTACATGTATGCCCACACTCCTCCCACAGTCCGCTTGGTTTTGGAAAGTGCACAAACCCGACGACGAAATCATGATTTTAACTTCCCGAAACGTAATAAAGGGTTGAAGTAGGGTGTTGAAAGTTAAAACTGCTTACAGGCTTGTTAACGATAACATTTCGAAACAAAGTTGAACGGGAATCGAGCATCACACGGTTTCCACGTAGTAACCATGGCATACAGTAACGTCAAGTGCAACTTTGCGCGTGCATACTACAATGAATTTGTTTGCCATGCACGTATTTTAACCGATAGGTTACCGCCGAACGACAGAACGAATGGTTTCGAAGCAGTGACTGCCGATAGGGCGAACCTGGTGGCTTATTAGAGAGGTTTGAAAAAACCGCGAGGGGCGACATTGACTTAGAAATGTGTCGTGAAACAGTCGGCGTGTTAGTATTTTGAATTTGATCAATAGAGCTGGGGTAGTATAAAGTGAGATTTATTCACAGAGGGCTATTTCACCGTTATGAGAAGACTCGATCACTGGCAAGCTGTTGAGAAAGACCTATACCCTTCTCCGTGTTTGCGATTGAATTTCCGATAGGCTTGCAACATTTCAACACACACTTTAAAAATAACAACAGGTAAGACAAAACAACCACAAAAACATACATACTTAAAAACACAAACAGAAAAGTCGGTCATTGCATTAAACAGTCGCAGACACATATTCCAACTTTATTTGTCATGAGAGAAAGTTCCGGACATTAATGAAAGTAGACACTTAATAAACGAAGACCTCCGCAAGGCAATTTCACACTTCGACAAATTTTGCAGGGCAATGAATATCATTAGCAAGGGCCGAAAGGTTTACAGTGAGCGCGTCAGTTGACTGCGGAGTCATTTTCAGAATAATATGACTCAGATTAACCGAATATTAAGACAAATCGGGCCTGAATTTGCCATCCACAACGCCCAACTCGTTCCGCGGTAATGAAATTCGGAAATGTTGGTTGAAGATAAGCGTCATGCAAAGTGCACAGTGTCGCTGCTATTGACTTCACGGCAACTCCCGTGCGTGGTCCTAAAAAGCGACCTGGTGATACACACTTTTAACAACACCATTGCCAGATCTTGTTTCAACATGTGATTGAACTTCGACAAAAGCGTCGATGCTGTTGCGGAAAGCAGTAAAATGTGAGCAGATGATAAAACTTCAGTTGCTGTACTGACAGAAATGAGATTCGATTGTAAAACGATCCGAATAACGAGTACCATGATCACATCCTTAATAGAGTGTCTCATTCTTTTCGCTTTAATGGCAAATTTGTGGAGTATTATAGTTTTCACGGGGCTCACGCAATCTGAATATACATGCACAGTACGTTCATGCACGTCAGACTCTGTACTTGTTCACACCTGTGTGTCACATTCTTGTCGGTTTCATGGTTATGGCTGTCGATGGGGCGATCACAAAAAGGTAAATTGTTCAAGTGTGCACGTGTGTCCGAGATAGATTTATCGTTCAAAACACTTTGTAACACCATGTACCTGCAGGTTCTTGTGAAATGTTTTCTTTCCATTTTGGATTGCATCGTAAAACATCACTACAACGTTGAAAACGGTGATGAATTGCTGGTGAGCGTGGAAAGAGGATTGCGCCTATACATAGTATACGTGTGGGAGGGCGAGAGATTTGCAAATGTGAAAAGAGCATTCAATAAATATATATACTTTAGGCTACTGTGGAAGTACCAGCAGAATATTTCTTTGTAATTTTTCTCTTTGTGATCAATTGCAACTGTGATGACTCAGCAAAAATTAAATAGAGAAAATCCAAAGTACATGAGCGTGTATTATATATTAGGCGATATGTTTGGTGTCTGTTCAAAAAATTCAAGAACTGATTATCTTTGGCATGCAGGTGTGCTGAGATTTCTCGTGATAAGTGTAGCGCGACGTGTCTTCTGTTTTGGCGATGCAGCGTAACGGCGGTTTGTTTTGACGTTCACAATGGAATGACAACCAAATAATCTTCCATTGTCCTGTCACAGCGCACGGCTCTGACTCAGCATTGCTCAGCTTGACAGCAAATAGGGTGAATTGAGCTCAGAGCAGAAGAGCATTCCTTGGCGCGTATTTCACTGTTTTAAAGATAAGTTTTGGTCCTTCGTAAAAGACAATGACACCTGTGCGCAGGGACATATCAATTGACTTTGTTATTAAGGTAGTATGCGCCTCGAAAGTGAAAGAATTTGCTCAAACTTTCCTAAATGAAACTTTCAGCCATTGTCTTACAAAAGCCCTCATAAAAGTATCAGGCGTCACCATGCAAAGTTTGGAACTAGCGATACAAATTACTTAACATTTTGCGATATTTGAAATTCAAAATGGCCGCCCTCCCTGTGTTAACTCTTTGGAGTAAAAATAAAATTGACGATTTTCAAAAAAACGAAGCCAGTGAAAGTTTTTTCTTTCTCCATGACAACCACAAGTGATAGATCAGAAAAGAGTTATAAATATTGGAGGATCCGAATGTCTGTCCCCGAGGCGCGTTCTACCTTAAATGCGTTTGAAAAAAGGCTGTCGAGTGTCAGCTAACATAGTCAATATTTCACATAAAACCGGGGATTGAAGGATCAGGCTTGATTAGGAGTATATCCAAAGACGGGCAGATATATTTTTACTACCGAGTTAAACGCCAAAACGGCATTTTGTCGCTTCGACGGCGAATAGCTTTTCAAATAACCTAAACGTTTACAGGAAGATTTGGCTATCGCCCTTACAATAGCTTTAATCACACGCAAGAGGGAGTTCATTTCTGCCTCTAATGGCATACACGACCGAGATATGTTTAATTATACAGAAGATTACAACGTTGAACTCCGCGCCATCGTCGTAAATGTCATTTCATGTTTTTTTTCATTGTGTCAGTTGAATATCAAACGATTCTTCGCTCAGCCGTGATTAATGAACCGTGTAAGACCTCCTGCAGAATGTTTGTAATAAAAAAGTACAAGTGTTGACTGTCACGCCACCGGAACATTTTACCCCCAGAAAGTAATTGTGTTCGATACTCACACAGCGGACCAATCAGCGGTATTCAACTTTGAAGTGATATTCAGGTATATGAAAGAGGGGAGCAAATTTCCAGATAATTTATTAAATGAAAGCTTTGAAATTCCTTAATCATGGTACACCCAAATTACAACAGAAAAAGGGGCAGCCTCTTCACAGTGTTGAATTGTCTGTCTTTGAAAGAACTGTGCATTATTCACAACCGATGGTGAGCTTGTTAATTCATCAACGTAAAATATACACTAAAATGCCATAACATAGGCACTGTATGCCGTTTAATTTCATCATGCTTTTCTTTATCTGCTAATTTCCCAGGAAACAATCTACAAGATTAAATGGTCATTGTATTTCGACTCCTATGTCACTATTCAATGTTTTCAGAGAACGGCAATGACAAATGTTCCAAATATTGCGTGTGCACGTGCACGACGTCTCATAGGATGCCCGTCACTTCCTGCCCACATGTCGGTGTTTTCACCGATGACAAATGACCCGCCTAGGGCGAGTAGCGCGTCCTTGCCATTGGCAGTGAACACCTACTGATGCCCGGCACCGGGCGAACGAACTCGAATTGACGCAATCTCAGACACAAATTATCTCCGCGTCTCTTTTACGAAGCACTTCAAAGTAATGGGCCACGCGGTCGGCGAACTCCATCTCTGTGTCTGAAGTATCATGGTCATCTTAGTTGTGCAGTTGATTCGGGTTTTTTTCAATCACATTATCTAACGACATGATCTCAAGCCAAAGGAAGACATTTTCTTTTCATTAGTGTAACTCTCCCATCATGAGCGCAGAGGTCGAATCGAATTTTGTATTTGACCATCACACTTTATCAAAAAAAGCAATTAAGACATCGTAAAGCCATTTATTCCACTCCAAGGCTAAATACTACAGCGAAATAAAGTTCATCGATTATGCGCATGCGTCCAATTGTATTGAAAAAAAAAACAAAAATATTTTATGAGGAACTTTAGTGGGTGAGTTTAGTGGGTTAATTACAAAGTCACGTTGTATTGTACGCATATGCATATAGAAACTAGGAACGGATACTTTTATTGTTTTATTCTTTTTTTTAATATTTATGAGAGTAATTGATTATGTGCGACGTTCCCGCCATTACGTTTATTTATAAATGTGATTAGTAAATGCCGAAGATATGAATGTATTCCTTGAATTTAAATAAAAGGGAGATGTAGCAACATTTAGCAACTTTTCATACAACTCTAGTTCATTGTCAAGCGTCAGGACTGTATTGGGTATTCTGACACAAGAGGAAATACAGATATTCGATTTGTAATCAGTGAGCTCTGAGTTCGCAAAGTAAATATCGGTAAAATAATTTGATTCTCTTGCTCTAAAAGTTGCAAGGCGAGCACTGATTTTTATTCTTAATTACGAAAGAGATAGTTTGGACTTTCCCTTTGTATCGTTTGTGCAGAAGTTTAAAACCTTCATTTTCTAGGTCTACTTTACCCTAACTCGAACCATTGGTCTGCTGCGGCTTAGATGATCACGTGATCATCATAGGTCTGATTTTCTGATTTTGTCACCTGTTCTATCAGAGAAGATTTTGACACCTCTCATGCTCAGTGCGCTTCCGGCTTTGTTCTTATCTTCGACCGGATTGAAAAAAGTACGCTGTGAACATTTTCAGCGGCAGCATTCAGACTTTATACTTTGCTTTGTAAGGGACGTCAAGTTGAGTCTTGCACAGAGTTGGCTGCAACAACGTCCGGCAGTTCCCATGAATTTATTCTGTATTATCCCGTTGTGATGCCAACAACAGAGTGAAAATGACGTCATCAGGATATTCACATCGACGCACAAATCGTAACTTCTTGCTGATTCCCAACCGTATTAAACAAAGTGAGGAGCACCCCTCCCCCAATCCCCCAAATGTTCTTCAGATCAATTGCCTGACCTAATGGTGTTATACGGTCGTGTCAAGATGAAACGGGGATAATGGAGTGATGTAGCGCCCCTGCTCGATACGTTGACTTTGTGCACAACAACCCTCCAGTGTTAAATTTCATGGTTCCCAGTGCAAGCGTACACTATTTCTCACAAACTCTTTCATCTAATGGACTTTCTTCGCTCCAATTTTCCCCGCGAATGTCAGAATGCTAGTAATTGCCATCAATTGGGCGCCATTAGAACCCATCGCCTGCACATAATGCACGTATTCTTGAAAATTCGCACATCTCACGCACGGTTTCAATGTTGGAAAAGGTACAGTTCATAATCTTCGCTGTTTTTTTAGAGTTGTACCGAAAATCATTTGCTGATAGATGTCGTCAACAAGCCATTTCAATCAACGACTGTCACATCGGTTTTTTCCTAACGGCGTTTGTAATTGACTTATTAACCGAAAACCGAAAATCCCGATTACACCATCACATTTCACAGTGCTTCCTTTGCGTGGACGGTTTTGAATTTTCATATTCCTTGATATATTGTCGATGATTACATCGCTTTAGAACATTTTCTTCTCAACACCTCTTGAAGATGAGGGAATCAATCTGGTGATGTGTAACAAATAATTATGTAGGTACATTATTTATTGGCGCGCCACTCGCTGTGTCTTCTACTGTCACGACTATCTTAATATTCCAAATCGATGCCTCTCTCTCTTTCTCTCTATGACTATCTGGGGCTACGCACATACATTAGCGTGACAGTTTTTGTCAATAACCGTGTTTAGTAAAAAACACGGGAGGGGTAATATTGGCCAGTGGGCAAATCTCTCCGCGATTTATATCTGTCTTCCCGTCCCCAATTCTCATATGTTTTGGAGGAACGAGAGCGTCTCCATGCTGATGTAAGTGTCGAGGCCATAATTTGCCTAAAACTGGTTACAGATTTCCGCAATCTTTAAAAAGCAACAATTCCTTTCAGTTTCTTATTATTCGAAACGACCGCAATTTTAAAACTTGGCCGAGCTTTGTCTTCGTTCGTACGAAAAATCGTGCCGGATTTCGACGATTTAGGACAAGTGACACATATCGTGTTGTTAAATTAAGCCCCAGTTTGACCCAATATATATATTTGCCCAGGGCATGTTGCAGACATGTTGTGTTTCAATATTCAGAGCGATTCGAAGCTGAAACTGACACTGATCCCCGGAGCGTGCTTTTAAATTCTGATATTGACGTGTCGTGTACAGAGAATTCTTTTAAAATCATATAAATGTAGTACCATGACAACAAGGATACGCTTGTATTAATGCATGTTCGTTTTCACGGTATGTGACGCGACGAACATTATGTCTGACTGTAGGAAAACGCTCAGCTTTCCAAAAAATATTCTCGATCGATCATGAGGCTTGTAAACTATCCAGGAAAGCTCTGTAAATGTGACACTGAGGGGCAGGATCTACTGTTCTATAAGCGGAGACATGTCACATTTCTTTAATTTGAACCATCAAGTTCAGTAAACTAGACTAGAAATCCGGTCATGGTTCTAACCAGGCCCGACATTCATCTTGGAGCATAGTACAAACAAAACTTGGCCCTGAACACGCTGCTTTGTGAAACTGCCTTCTCTCCGGAGAGAGCCTATGAATACGTTTATTTGTTTGGCCGAGGAAAACATGTTTTAATGAAATTTGACGAGTGTGGGAGCTGCTGTTCCGTGATGTTATTTCAGCTAATGGAAAGCAATTAATTTATGAACATACTGCAGCGACGTCTCGCCAGAAGCGGCACGATGTCGAAATGAATGTTCAGCAGTTTCCGCTTGCCATTAAAGGGACAGTTGTGTCGTAAATCTGACAGTTATCTCTCGTATCCAATGGAATAAAAAAAAATTGTCGGCGTTTTATGGCTTGCAATCGCAGTAAATTTAGAGGCTACTCAGTGAAGCGGCTTAAACTGTTTCAATATTGGAATTTTATGCACTGTTGGTGATTATCCAACATGTTGTAAAATCAATGAAAGGTCGGTCGGTAATTCATTTCTCAAAACTACGATTTGCACTACAGGAACACAGAAGCACTATTATTATTATTATTATTATTATTATTATTATTATTATTATTATTTACTGTCATTACTGCTGCCAATGACTCAATAAAAATCTGAGAAGTCAAATGGCCAATAAAAATATGAAGTATTGTGAAACGCTGTACTACATACACTTTCAACTTGCAGAGCGTGTGGATGGTTCGCTTTTGATTGGCTTGTACAGTTCCCCGCGAATGAAACTTGTTGTCTCCTACCATATCAAGAATAAAAATCAGGGGTCATCGAGCAAATTTTGGTTCTAGAGAAACAAAGTGCCCAACGTTTATGCCGATATTTGAAATCCAAAATGGCCACCATCTGTATCACTTCGTTAACTCCATGGGGAAAATATGGTTTTCAATTTTCAGTAACTTACTCCTATGTAACTTTTGAAAAATTTGTCCGAGACAGAATATCTGTACTCAAAGCGCACTCTACCTTAAACGGAATATACATGTAAAGAACAATAACCTGTCAAATTCGATATTACATTTTAAATAAAAGTGCATCATTGAAACGTCTTGTCTCGTATTCAAGATTTAAAATTTTGGAGTCAAGGCTCTTTCTAAATGTATCAATTTTTAAGTTGTCGGGTTTTAGCTTGATTGTTAGGAACTATGTGTTACAGTATCGAAGTACTCCTGAATATGATCTGTTATTATTTATAGGATTTCCCTTCTTTTTAAAAACTAGGTATAAAAAGAACCAGCTGTGTCCTGGGCAGCTGGTCGCTTCACATAAAACAAACCCAGCCTCCATAATTACAGTGTGCCATTTGTGCGATTGAAATACCTTGCCTCGTGCTGCAGCAGGCCTGATGGCCCGCGCTTCTCCTCCGCCATTCGAATCTTAAGTGCAAGTGTTATCTTGGGAGATGCGAGGTGATTCGCGTAAGCCGTTATGCCAACAGATTGTATATATACTTTTGCCATAAAGATTCATCGTAGCGACAGCTGGATCCGTATAGCGACGTCGAGATGCCCTCCCGGGACGAACCGCGACCCCGATGTGGTTGACTTAACTAAACGCGTTCTTATGGGAGCACGATGTAATCTATGCGTAGCTTATGGGTGGAGAATTCAATTTACGCTCGATCGTAATTCATTCCGCACCGAGGGCCTTCAAACTTCCATATTACATAAAAATAATCTAGAGTACCGCGAGGCTGAAAATCTCAGAGTGTTTGTCAGTTAAGTGGACGCTTCATCAACCATCGTAAAAAGGATCTTCCAGGCGAGACGAAGAAATAAACGCTAACGACGACTGCTGTCCCTATGACATACTGAGAGGCTCTCACTCCGGTATTCAGAATATGTGACCTATGACCAAAAGAGGGTGTAGCTCTCATGTAGAATTATTTTGACCTGGCCTCCTTTGTTGATAAATTATTATTGTACACCGCCGTTTTCTGTGACCTTACTTTCCAAAACGACGAGACGTCCCCTATTTTGAGGCTAGATAGTTGCACGCTGATAGAACTTGGAAAATGATGTTAACACGAACTCGCTTATGTGAATTTGCACGACTTACATTTAATATTTACATTCTGCAGAAAGTGATATTTTTTCATACGGTCAACATTTTTGGGAAGACAATGCAGGCTCCATACTTTTTCAGAAACTTTCGCAGAGCAAGATTCTTCTGATGGCCGAACTTTGGTCATCCACTCCGCAGATCTGCAATGGTTCATTCGGTGTCGCTCTATTCATGGGATGTTGCAGGCGGTCTATGACTCCTTGATAATTAAGCTTACACGGTCGTGCATGAAACGACCGCCACCTCAGTGAAGATTCAAGCCACGTCTCCTTGATCTGTTTTTAATTTGATGTTTGAAGGAGAAGAGCGGGGATTTAAGATGTAAATTTATTTGCAATCATGATTCAATCTTTGTCGTTGGTTTTTCCACAATATCCTACCTGCGTCACCTGTACCACAATGAAGAGACTGCACTCGTTTTTAAAGGGCGATCATCAATATGTAGATAGGTAACCCGAGGATAATATATAGATTTACTAGAGTTATGTCAGGGGCATCATGACGGACAGAAAGTTCTTCAGGTAGGGTACGTAATTGTAAAGGTCATACCATGGATGAGTAGGTAGGTGGACTGGTACATTTCATCCATCCTTCACAAAACCAGTGCGAACAAGTCGTTGGCATTATCTTTGTCAATTTTTGTGTCAGCTGCAAATTAGAATGGAATTTAATTTAACCATGTCAAATTGTACCTTCTAATAGCCTTGTTATTGAACAGTTTCAAGTTGAAGTCGAAATACTAATATACATCTGTAGTTGGTTGATTGCTGTTCAGGACAATGCTTGTGTTGAATAACACGTTCTACAATCAGGATGGTCACCCGTTTTTTCTTATCCGGGTTAATCTTCCGACTTCACAGACAGAGCGGCACCTTTCACTATTCATTATGACAATCTATGGCTTGCTTCGTGTAATAGTGACCTTGTCACCAGCGGTATAATTACTTCGACGTCAATACTACTTTTAATGAATACAAATTATAGGTTTAGCATACGTGGTTGGTGAGGTAAGGGTTTTTTGCGTGGATGTATGGAATGTAATACTCTGACAACTATTTATCACTTTCCTCTCTCGCGGCGCTCGAACGTCAAAACACTACGAAGGCTCGCAGTACTCGATAACTTCACAACTTCACATGACTTGACTTGAACACTGGAGAAATTGATACGGAATGAGGAAATATCGTATCATAACTTTTTGCATATTTTGCAATTTTATCTAGTACAGTTCACCCTCTATAGCCCAATGGACATAGTTGCTGTCTCATGGCAAGAAATAAAAATCCAAAAATAAATAAATAAATAAATAAATAAATAAAAATAAAAAAAATAAATAATAAATAATAAATAAACAAATGTAAATGATAAAAAAATAAAACCAACAGTACACAAACATGGTTCTTTTTGTACAATTTTGCTGTACCGTCAATCGCATTGTTCCTATGGTCGGGCAAGACGTGAAAATACTGTGCTAGCAACATAACATGCAAAAAGACGCATTTACCTTCAGGTGATCATGGAAGAACCTCAACCAGATTGGCTGAGGCAAACAGCTTAAATGAACCACAAAATGAAATTATAACATTTGGAACTTTTATGAGGCGACGGAGCAATCATCTGTGATTGTAGGATTCCAAAACGGTCACACGGAAAAGGGAGGATAGGAAAGAATTAAAGGGAAGGAAGTAAGAAAGCATAAGAATGGCTATTACGCTTTTTGGATTTATTTCATGAATTCGCGATAGGCTTGATGTAACATGTGCCTTTGTTTTGAAACTCACAAAATAAATGACTGCCCTTCGTATTTCATAGTGCAGAATTTACCAAAAGATTGAGCTGTTCAGACTAACAACTCTTTGCCCAAATTAAGTTTTGAACTTGACGTCACATGGAAGGAAAACTCAGAGGTTAGCAATGGTGTGATTTACTGGCTGATGTTCACATGTAATAAGTACAGACTATTCAAAACGTCTCAGGTTTTTAAGTATTGGTATAAAGAATGCAATGCCTTTTCCTATTGGATTCTTCAAAGTCAATAATTTTCAATACTAATGGTAGAAGCCAGAATGAGAAGGTAACGTTATGTATTGTAACCTTTTGCTTCATATGTTGAAAAAGAATGATGCAAGAATTCAATTAAGTGAATAAAATCATTAGCATATGTGTCTCCGAACAATTTTGCAGAAATGTTGCTATAGTCTCTGCAGTATGTCCTCATTTAGTATATTGCTTTAATGCAGTAAGGCTCGTATCGTTAACTTCGTTGTTTGAACTACTGCGAGCGACATGAGATAAACCATTGTCACAGAATGGAATGAAATGGAATGTGCCCTATCAAGTGAGTTATACAAGTCGAACTACTTTATATGTTTTACGCTTGATCTTGCTCTGAAGAGCGTCATCTTACTTTGGTAATCCTAGAAGGAGGAGCTGTCGACATTTTACCCTCTTCACGGTTGAAAGCTCGCTGGTCTCCCTCTCGAATTTTTTCTCACACCTGCAGCTGCGACTGGTCTATGTGCTTGTGAGTATCGAAGTAAATAGTCCCTATTACCGTTAGGTAAGATCGATATCTGAGTAATATGGACACTCAATCGTAACATGAATGGGCACTAGCTTTTTCGATCCAGTGAGATTTATCCACTCTTCTTCTTCAAAGGACGGTGCACGGTTGATTTAAATAATACAGTTTTGCTGATCACTTTGGAAAGCCAGTTGTGTAGAGCGAAATCTTGTCGAGAAAGTACTTCGCATGTCCATAGGGCTCGTTATTGGATACTACGAACACCATCAGATACTAATGATCCCTTATCACTTTATTAGATACTACTGCTAAATCTTAAAAGAAATATAATGAGAAAGGAAAGGTATACATTTCCGATTTGAAGATATCTATTTTGATGCAAACATAAAGAAAACGTAAAACATAACAGCATGGAAGCTAGAATCTTTGTGCAGTGGTCAACCTCTGATACGGTTTAATTTACTTCATTCAATATTCAGTTTCAATTATCTTTATGTGTGGCGAAATAGCTCGATCGATGCAGGGATTCACGTTAGGTCTATTATCGTGTACCGACACGCACTCGTTATTTTCAGGGTCCTGGATTTTCTGACGTAACATAGACATCATTTGTGACTGGTGCAAATCTTTTTTTCTGCCCTGTCGAACGCGAACTGGGTAGCTGCAGGCTGTACGCGATGTAACGAGGATCATGACTATCCCTGCAAAACGTGTTAATTTTTGTCTTTCTTCCGGGACCAGCTCATCCAGTTGTTGTCTTGCTAGTCTGATACCGCCCTCGTAGCTGCGTATTAGCACTGTGCGTGGGGACAGCATGAAATCTGGAAAACGCTGCAAGCGAACCGCATATTGTGATAAGTGGTAGGCAGGTATCCTATTTAACAGAGTCATTATGGGACTTCAAAGGCGGTGCCTTACAACAGAAGTAGGCGTCAGGAAGCCAAACTTGTCCAGGAGTGATTTGCAGAAATCAGTCACAGCGTATAACGACATCATAAACCTTGCTTTGATATTCGCCGCCCTGCAACACATTATGACCATTAAACATGGATCTAAAATAATTTCCAGGCTGTACGTGCAATCACAGTTGCACCTACAGTGTCAAAACAAGCTCGGGTAGATAGAGAAATTGAAAATCAAGTTTAAATTACTAATGATAGCTCAGTCGTCAAACAGATGAAAAAATTTAACGGAAGGGAAGTTTTAAAAATGCAAAGTTTGTTACCCTCTTTGACATTTTCAGACATGCATATATAGTACCAGAGGACATTTCCTAGCATACCGCAGTTACTCAATTAAATGGTTCGGTGATTATAACATGATCAAATCCACCTGAGGACCACATGGTGAGGACAGCTACACGTGCCCGAGGTGTTAAATAATTTGCTTCCAGATGCAGTACATCCAAGATAATTATTGCAGGCAGATCTCCAGCGTACCGACGTACATGTAAAGCTAATGGCCAACAAGTCGCCACAGTTATTCGACGACTTGCCAAGGGTAAGATATTGGTAATGATGTTTAACGCTTGTGCCATACGCTAGCCAGCATACCAACGAATCATTCACAGACTTTACCAGGTGAGGAGCAAAACCTCGTGGAATCGGAATGCTACAGCCTGGCACTATGTCTTTGATGGTATTTCAGGATATGTCTGGGGAGATATGCAAAGTAATTTAGGCGTACACATAATTATGAGTTATGGATGAATGTTCCATAACAGCTGCATAAACTACATCAACCCTTCATCTTGGTATTCAAAGACATCGCCTCAACTATGAAGAGAATGGCTTGTTTTCCTGTTTAATAGAAATGCCTCCCTAGACATTCAAGAGACATGTTCCAAGCGTGAGTGCAAGCCTTCATGATCCAGACATATACATAGTT
>LD349223.1:42045-54299 GCA_001465055.1 Ptychodera flava | reverse complement strand
CAAGTGGAAGAGTAGGACAACAAGGCTGATTGAAGTTTTCCATGAGAAGGTTTTTATTGATAATGCGCGTTCCGCGCCACTTAAGGATTGGTGGAAACGGTTTAACGTTTGTTTCGCTTTGAGTGGAACAAAGTATCCATTCTGGAGTGATGCCCTTTACTTGGTCGTAAATGCAAAATCCTTTAAGTCACACTATGTCGATGTACAACATAATTGTGTAACTGTAACGTCCTATTCAGCATTTAAAACATAAGCACGATTCCGAACATTAAATAATTCAATAAATTTATATATCTTCATTGACGCAGAAGGGAAGTACTCATAATTTCGAACCTAAAACCTTTAACACTATACGCAGCTGTTTGAAAGTTGAAAATGAAATACGACCTTTGAATTTCAGTGTATGCTAGTAAAGTATGTTATCCGTTAGTGTTAAAGGTTTTAGGTTCGAAATTATGAGTACTTCCCTTCTGCGTTTATCGACCTTTGTTTATCCCTGGGGGATAAGATTAATTTTGAAACGGCAGCTTATGAATCAGAATGTAAACGAAGTTCAAGAAAGTCGGTTGTTCATTCATTCTGCATAGTATAGATTGTCTGCTTGAGCTTCTTATCTTCTTAGAATTGGGTAAACGCTGTTCACATTACAGCCTAAAAGTACATTGGTCTTCGTATCAGTCGACAACTTTCAATCTCCGACATTCAAATTCTTCGCAGCGGTTCATTTCATCACTTACTGCTGGACATTTAAATAAAAGTCATGGTCCATTTATAGTTAAAACTGATTTAAAATCTTACAAATTACACGACTTAATGAAAAGATCAGAGTACAAATGACCAGATAGAAAGTTATAAAAATAACACTGCATTTTATACATTGTCGTCTCCGTTGAGGCTGCATATTGAAACCTAGCAGTACTCTTTATCCGGGAGTGAACTTTTCGTTATCAAAGATGTTGATCAGTCAAATCTTTAGCCCCATTCGGCTTCCTCCCTCTCTCCCATTCTTTCAATCTAACGAGCTCCAGAAGTCAAAATCCAAATCTAAGTACATTTACATGTCATTGAGATTTTCCAGAGGTGTGAACTCTTGATTTACCTCGCCCTGCGCACTTACAGTACCTTCTCACAGATTTGTCACGAACTGACAAATTCGCCCCGAGGGATGGCGCACTGAGACGCCATACTCGACATCTGTACAAGGTCATGGCGCAGCGGAGCGGAACAGAAGGATCCGTTTAAGCATCTAAATTAAGTGCTGCATCACTTTGTGTCTTGCAAGCATTTGATATCCTTTCTCCTCTCTTCATGATTCATGATTAAGGTAGCCGTATGTGTACAAAACCGCCCTGTACATTCTTTGTTTTACTTTAGGGAGTTTTCGGTTAACCTTCAAGTTAATATGTTGGGGTGCGCAAGAATAATTAGGGGAGATTATATTTCATAAACAAGCCCTCGGCGGAGAATCACATTTTGCAAACCTAGCCTTTTGGACGGCCAAAATGTACATTTACCAGATTTATCGTGAATGCAAATTCCCAAAGTATTGTTATTAAGGTATTAAGAACATTTACAACAATCCTATGAGAACAAGCGGGCCCGCATACAGTACTTAATTACATCCCATAAGTTTATGACGTAATTTCGTTCACGGTGAATTCTGCACTCACAACTGTAATAACAACAAATAAAGTACACATCAAGACATGCTATAAAAACAGTTTTTGATGACAGAATAGTTACATGTCTCTTTAGTGATCACCAGCTTCTAATGATTTGCAAAAAACTGTGTGCTATAAGTCACAATTTAACATATTATATATATATATATATATATATATATATATATATATATATATATATATATATATATATATATATATACGTAATATATGATTATGTATGTACACACGTATCATTCGATCGATCGATTGGTGTAGATTTAGATTCTGCCAGCGAATGCGAATCTCTTAGTCCGAGGGATCAGGTCTCAACTATTCCTGAGTGGTAGCTTCCTAACTCCCATCACTCAGCCCTTTCGTGATTGTGATGGGATTTTGAAAGTTAGTAACACTGACATTGATTCTGACTCTAGTGAATCTACAAACAGTGACGATGAAAGCGATACAGACACTGATATAAAAAGATAATTTCCAACAGACAAGATTAGGTAAAGCATGCACAAGTCGTAAATCATAGTAAAGAGTATTAATCAAAGTGAATTCAATGGTTTGATTTGATTTTCGAAGTTTCACAGGCACAAAGAATCCAGCAAATAAATGAATTTATTACATGCCTTGCATATCGAACGTCGTGACTCCATGGCATTCAATGATAACTTGTTGATGATGTCATGAGCTGCATAGTCATATTTGACTGAAAGTGAACCGGAACTATTTTCAACTTGCTAACTTCGGGATTTAAAAATGTACAAATTACATGTTTCTTACAAAATAGTGCATAAAAAAATCAATGAACTCTATAACAATAATGTCAGTATATATCAATACGCCGTTCGATGATAAAAATCGTTCAATTTTGCAACAAATTTTCGTACAAGGTAGAAATAAAGCAGATGATTGTCATGTATATATAAACCCACAAACTTGAAGTGAAGCCTATAAGAGAGTCATGTAATAAAAATAATATGCCTAAACAAGGGATTATGTGCCAAAGAGACAGGAGACCATATGCCCTCATGACGTAGGGCAAATGTACATAGTCCCTTGTTTGGGCTACATTATACCTATCGATCTAAATATCTGTCAAGGTCATACATGCATTTCAGTATTGGAATTTGTGGCGGGTTGGTCATGTTTTACAAATTTGAAGGGTCGGATCGTAAAAAGGAACATAGATCTGAATGACATTTTACATAATAGACCGGCCTCGATTCTCTGCGACCCATCCCTCGTAAGCTCCCTTGGATTGCGCGATGAAGTCGGCACTTACTGACTGACCTTAACATGGTCCTTTTACGACGTTTCTATGTTACGAGGTTTGTATGCCACACGTATGCTTCTAATCATTGATCTCAAAGTCTCTGAACACGATGCCTGCGTCAGTTAGGTGTCAAGAAAAGATACCTATCAGGGTATCGCGAGTCTCCCGATCCCTTAAACTTGCACTCTCGATTTCTGTCACGTCGGCGAAATGTGAGAAGCTGAAAACTGAATTTCAATTCGGCTGAATATATCTCCAGCAAAAATAGCATGTCAAGGAGGTCACAAGACCTGGCGCCGAAGCAAAAATACGACATCGCCATCGGCTGTTCTACCGTATAGTTGGATACTGCCGAGGTTATCATAAGTGTTGGAATACAACATCGCTCGAAGATTGAAAGATAACATGATGGACGGTAATATGAACGCAAGAAAAATTGTTGTCTCTGCAGGACACCATCCTCAATAAACAGATTATCCCGTCAGCAGATAAAAAAGTGAAAAGTCTTTCAAAGTAGCAACGCGACAGAATTTCAGTGGCTTTAAACTTTGTGATGGGGTTTAAATTGCAATGTGACATTCCGAGAATGTTTCCCATTCATCTGAAAATTGTTTCTGTCTAGTTTAGGCCTGCCAGTAGAAGATGATTTCAGCGAAATGGACAGGGGGTGAAAGGGGCAATTCTTAGTTCACGGTAACCCTTATTACAATTAAACATTTTCCTAGGGAGCATGTTTGTTTTATTTATCATGGAAATGCACCCTCAGAATGTCAGAGTAGCAGACATCTGGCCCTGTTATTCTTCAATTGTGCCAAAAAAGACTATCTAATCACGTCCAATCTCTCATGTTCTGATGCCAGCAATTCAGATACGTTTGTGAGAAATGCCGGCATGCTCGTTCACTTCTCGCGCGACTTAAGGCTAAGAAAATTGATATTGTTTCTTACCAGGATTTCAGAAATATATTTCACGTGATTCGGAAAATAAAATTCTTGACTGGTAAAGAGAATGTAATTAAGGGCTAAAATAATCTTTAAGCACATCTCCTTAACATTGATAATGCGATTGATTAAGAAAAGATTGAATATTCCTAAAACACACCCTTTTAAGCGTGCTTTTGATTGACATTCATTTTCCCCAGTAATTTTTTAGTTATACTTAAAATTCGATCTACAGACGTTCGGACGGCGTGATGGGTAAGCAGACTGGCAAGGTAACACACACAGACTGACAGAATACTGTCTCTCTATAGTGTGCCTTTCGCATACGGGGTTGGGGGTGTAATTTGTGAAAGTTCGGGACAAATACGTATCGTGGAGATTAAATGCCTTTTTTTCTTGCGACATAGCCAGACTGAAGGCATCACGCATATAGAGAAACTTTAAGCTTTGACTAAATACCATCACCTTTTGGTCATTGACACCATTTTTAAGCGATACCAGCCGTGTCAGTGTAGCTACGTTTTGTGATATCAGAAAAACTTAAATTAAAACAGTCATTTTCAATAAATCGAAAGTCCTAAATGCCGCTGACACTATAAATTCTTTACTGACAAACTGTCTTGAAGAGCGTTCTGTTGTTAATTCTTGCATTAATACCATAGACTTTATTCATACAATAGCTTGCTACTTGTCTATTTCCATATACATATACATGCATAGGTACATGTATGCATGCATGTATAAATGCATACATACAATACATGAAAAAGTTGATCACTGGAGAATAAAAGCATTCGTTGTGAGCAGAAGATAAAAATGTTGATGATTTCGGGTTCAACCCTTCGTCAGCAATTTATCCCTCTTTTGAGGTGTTTTGTATGCATACATACATACATACTTACATACATACATACACACACGCATACATACATACATACATACATACATACATACATACATACATACATACATACATACATACATACATACATACATACATACATACATACATACATACATTCATACATACATACATACATACTCTGTTCTTTTAATACCATTATGAAGGTTTATGTCAAATGTGTTTTGCTGACTCACAGTTATTACGTATACTTTCATAGGATGGGCAACAGAAAGAAATTAGTATACGATACGATATGATATTCATTTTCTCAATCAAGAACACTACGGCAACGCATGATATGTAATGAATAAATACAAAACTAAACCATTAGAAACGATAATGACTTGTTCGGTCAGAAGTGTTTCTAAAGAAGTTCTTACAAATTAGAGCGATTACAGGTGGCCCCGAGCTCAAAGAGTGGTTCATGCTCAGTGGAAAGTTTTCAATCGGCAAAATCCCTTGGGACCTACCCAGAATTGACTACCACGACAAGTTGACTAATCTGTAAGTACAGCCATTGAATCGACTAACCTAGCTTACATATGAATGAATAGCAACTGTTCTTAAATGGAAGAGCTTCAATATCTATGCGTGAGCAATTAGTTTCATAAGGCCTTAGATACCCTGTACTGCTTTGAAGGCAATCGCGATGGGCTAGTTCAGATTTCGTTTATACAGTTGCGGAATAATAGAGATTTCTGTTCATCAACGAATCAGCAAATGAACTATGGCCTTGACCTGAAAACAGGCAAAACAGATCTTTGATATTTTCCCGGCCGGAACTCGTATTTAACCACAGCAGCCGTCTGAGGCAAATTTGATAATGAATAATCCTACAACCCTTTTTCAACCGAGTTCACCATTTCACAGTGTCTAATATTCTCACGGTGATTGCGCGGGATACATGCCGTAAATAAAATACGAACGAATGCGGTGGAGACTCCATAAATTAAAACAACCGAATACCTGAGATAAGATAACTTGAACGTAGATAGCAGATTAATGTTATAGTAAATCTCGATTTCTTTGTCCTATTGTGTGGGTTAACAAAGCTGTTAGAGCTCCATGTACACACAGAGAGTTTTTCGGACGTTGAAAGGGTGAGTTCAAGTAAAGACGGGGTAATAAAAAAGAAAAGAAATCCCCCACTCATAAAAAAACTGTATTTCCTCGTGTCATCTATATGGTGCTAACCTTATTCTCCGTGTTGATTGTTCCTATCGTTCTTTACCACTAGATTTGCGTCACGGCTTGTAAAGTATTCAATGAAAGATCATACAATCCCTTGGGGAATTAAATATCAAAATGACAAAACAATGCCCTTGTGAATGAGAAACAAATAAGACACGGGAATATGTTAAGGTTCAGCCACAAAAATATATGTCTGTGTCATAGTGAAATTAGCTCGAGGCGTAATATGTCATCTCTTGTGATGATAGTACAAAACTGATTTGGGAGGCATGCGCAAATGACCTTTTGCTGTTGATTAATTTTTCACAATGTTCACGTCACCAGAGAAGAGTGTTATAAAGAAAACCATACGGACGGGAAATACTCAGACCTTTCCTTCAGCGTTGCAAATGAGGGGCTCCATAGATATGAAGGACAGGGTTTGACTGACGGGCCACCTGGTCATCCATTTGCATAAATTTTACTGTTCGTTTTCATTTCAATCATAAGTGAGGGTATTGTTACAGTGACAACTGTAGTTATTATCTGTGTGAGTCGCAATACTATGCATAATGTTCAATGGACGCAGTATCTCTCTAGGAGAGAGTGCTAAATACCCATTCACAGTTGAAAGCCTCGACACCATATGTCGGAATCAACTCAACCGAAGTTTTCGAGTATTTGCTTACAATAAAAAAGTTTGGTAGAATGACCGTTTTTATATTTGATGAAAATTTTGAAAAGAAAACTGTATTGAGTATGGCATTGAGTATGAATTGATATTCCATTAGGAGCACTACTGGGGATCAATAGATCACCGAAAGTACCTTGTTCAAGATGCTGTTAGTCGCGGTTCCCTCTACCCTTTCACGTACTGGTCCTTGATGGCCTGAAGGCTATTGTACCCTATCTAATCTCCCTCGTTCTAAATTCTGATGATTGTTGAAGCGATACTGAGCATGATCAACGACGTCGGCAGAAATGAAAGTAGCCTCAAGGAAATAAATGTGTATAATCTAAAGATTGAGTATTATATAATGGCCCGATCACCAATGATAAATTGAAATTCTGTTCCGATAGTGTTTACGCATTTGTTAGGCTAGCAGTGATATACCAGGACGTGTCTTTCATATACATATATTGCACGATCCCAAAGGTATGTATACATGTAAATATTCTTCTGTCAGTGACAAGTTATGCAAGGATTTGCCATTCGAAGCGGTGCATATTAAATTATTTACATAAATGATATGATATCCCACTTTAAGCGTGCTTTTTGGACTTGATTCCGATCCTTTTAATTAAACACCATAGGAACTAATTTAGGACAATTGGATAGTGAGTAATGTCGGTTTGATCTGCAAATGTAAGCTCAAACATCCGCTTTTCTCTTTAAGTTATAAACTTGTTTTTATGTGTAATTTGTAATATAGCAACATTCAGCCATAGGGCACTTAACACTTTTGAGAAATTTGAAAAACATGAACATCCGATTATTAAAAATTGGTTCCAATCGTGTTAAGAGGGAATTTTACAACCTTTAGCAACGTGTGACGGATAAAACATCTATCGATGAAAATTCGTTGTTTGTGTAAATGATATGCCAGACAGTATCTAGAAATTGTTGCATAATGCACCATCAAACGATGGCCCTTTACCATTCAGGTTCATTTCACTTCCATCTGGTTCGCCGTATAAGATGTCTATAGCTGAAAGGATGGCAAGAGTATAAGCTTCATTTTATGCCGATAACACATCGATAAGCAATAATAAATTTTTGACGTTCCAGCTGTTTTGAAATACGCCCCTAGTATTGTAATTTTGTGTCGTCGTCGCTGCAACAGTTTCGATGTCATTATAAATGTTCTGTAACACTAGCGACTGCCAACCCCCGTATGAATTTACCTGTTACCGTTTTTTTCACAATCTTTTCACAGTCAACAAAAAGACTCTGTGAATAGTGGTAGAACGTCATTATCTTTGGCTAATGTGTTTGCCTGACCTTGACTTTTAAATTTCATGTTTTCTGATGTAACTCTCCTAATAAAGAAATAAACAATCAAAAACACTACTCTTGTCAAATATCATCAACCCAGTGTCAATAATCAGGCAACGCATGCGCAATCCATCAATCAATCAATCATTTTCAATCAGTTTTCAATAAGGGAGTCCACAGTGAATTACATATAACCGTGAATAGAACCCACAGCCTACGTTTTTACGCAAGCACCGGCGTGTATCCGAGGCAACGCGCGACGCTTGATCAATAAAACCAATACTCCGTAACGGATGAAAACATTGACATTGTTCTACGCTAGAATTCATACATATTTGTGGCAGTTTTGACGATTCCAAATGTTTGAAAAAAATCCCTGGCCCTGTTCATTACTGTGTTTATCTCCGCATATTACAAGCCCACGAGCTACATAATTGAATATGCTATCAGTGCATATAAGAAGACAGTTTTGTGATAAATTGGTATTGACAGCCACTGAGCGGAGTGAACATATATGTAAGCAATACGTATATAATTATCGAGTAAAATGTTTGATGTAAATTAAAGATGAAGGCAGAGGAAAGCTAGATGATAATGGTTTAGGCTCGCGCTTCACCATCGAAGGACCTCTAGCATACCGACATATAAGAAGCATTATTCTAATAACATCACGTAGTAAAAGGCGCTATCATAGAGAATCCGAGGTTGTTTGGGACGCTTGTTTCACTGACATTAAATAGACGGGAAAACTCAGTAAAGAGGCGATCAGACTATCAGACCATGATCAGTTTTCTCTCGCAGCGTCACAGTGTTGTGTTTGTTTGACGGTTTCCTCGGGGCCATACTCTAATGATGCAGAATTCTTTAAGTATCTGTTTACTGTTTTCAGGCTAGCGATAAATGGGTTGATTGGTAAAGTGTCAATAGAATTGACGCCGTATGTAAAGGCCGAGTCGTATCGTATAATTATTTCTTTCTGTTGCCCATCCTATGAAAGTATACGTAATGACTGTGAGTCAGCGAAACATATTTGACATAAACCTTCATAATGGTATTAAAAGAACATAGTATGTATGTATGTATGAATGTATGTATGTGTATGAATGTATGTATGTATGTATGTATGTATGTATGTATGTATGTATGTATGTATGTATGTATGTATGTATGTATGTATGTATGTATGTACGAACGTATGTATGTATGAATGTATGTATGTTGTCACTACCTGTTTATCTATCTATCTATCTATCTATCTATCTATCTATCTATCTATCTATCTATCTATCTATCTATCTTACTCCAGCTCTATGCTATCTCTAGTCTCGTCTGCATATCTATGTGTCTGTCAATTTTTCCATCAACAACAAAGCGGGCAGTTGGGCAAGTATTTTATTGATATGTACATGCGTGAATGATAGTGATGGGAAAGACCAATGGCGTCATTGCTCAGACAGTGACTTAACTCAATATCAGCATTCACGGTTTCTTGCTTAGTGTGCGAACATAGCATCCAACCTCTGACCCACGGTTTTGTGGTAAGAGCAACTGAATGTGGTTGAAGCGCTTTTAAATAATTATTAAATAGTTCAAACGTTGAATCAGTCGTTAAGTGAATAACAAAACCACCAGTGTTGGCCTGTTAATGATTAGCATGGGTTGTAAAGCATTCTGCCTGAAAGAATAAATGAAATAGCACAAAGAAACAAGTAAAAATTTACCGAAAGCTCGCAATTTTGTAGCCAATGACACACCTGTGCTCTTTCATCGAAGGTATGTATTGGACAAAAATAAAAAATGGAAGGGTTGAAAAGGAAGCACAAGTCTCCGCTAAGTCGCTACAGAATGTAACTCTGCAGTTAGTTGTCTACGTTCGCAGTCTATTAGACTTTCGTGGTATGCAGGGTCAGTAAGTGAGTGATACCAAATAATCTGTTAATCTGATTTCAATGATTCTGATCAGAGGACGTGCGAACAATGTCGTGCACAAATTACTTACATAAGTTTAATCCGTCATTGAAGCATACTGACATGGGTGCGGCCGTCGATCCTTCGGAGATTAAAAAAATCCAGGTACCCCCCTCCCGCGCCTCCCGATTTTGCTTTGCTTATCTTTTCCGGGCAAGAGAATTGCTAGACCCACGAACAGTAAGAAATGAAGCAAAAATCACAGAGGCCGAGTGTCAATAATATCTCACTGAACAACGAAATCGTGACTTACACGAACATAAATAGATTTAACGTGAACAGCCCGCCCGCCCTAGGGGACTTGGAGGTGTCGGAAGGGCACGCATGCCAACATGGTTAATATAATGGGCCATGCCACGCGCGCGACCTGTTTTTATTCAAGTTGCTAAATAGGATTGACGTGATGGATCGAGTTGTTGAAAAGTCTATCGCGCTTTCCCTCACAGGGAGAGTACATGGGTATTGATTTGCCTCGTTTAGTCATTCAAGCATATCCTGACCTTCGCGGGATACAAGTCTTTTCATTTTGAGTCGCTTTTCAAATTAAATTATTTTACATTGTGAACTTCGCAGACTTTTTATTCCCGCATTGATCAGCACAGAGACTCGGTTGCAACGGACGTCACACGGTAACTTAACCAAAAATATCGTCTGCGCACTAGGATGAATTGTTCAATGAACAGAAGACGACAATTTTGAATGCATTCAACCGAAATGGCTGACAACATACAGCTCATCACGTCGGTAACCACTTGAGCCACATTGATATTCTGAATAGTTTCTTCTTCCCAGTCGTCAAGATATCCGAGTTATTCGAACTGGAAGATCAACACTTGCGATGGGGAGCCATATTTGGCATGCCGTCACTGTTAGCGCAGCATTTAATCACTGCGCTGAAGATTTGCATGTATGAAAAGAGGGATTCTCTGACGCTCAGAGTGCACCAGTCAATCAGGGGCGAGATGACGTTGCGACCCCCGGAGAGTGTCTTCTGCAGTCGACAACTTCCACTGGACTCGAGTACCATCAAATCGCGTCTAAAAAACACCTGCCGGATGTTTCAACCCATCTTTTGCGCGCATCCACGTAACACATGCAAGCTCACAAGAATCATTCATAAATGATTCAGGACACATCGATCTAGACCAGAGAGAAAATCGGCAGACATACTCAAACATTAATCCCTGCATTTCGTCAAAGCCGTCAAGTATGACTGTAGGTGTAGATCTCTTACACCGGGCGACCACCAAAATTGTGAAATATTGTTTTCTAAATTTCTAAGTACTTAAAGTAGAATTTCTAGATTTCCCGCGAAAAAAGAGATAAGTAGAAGGAACATAGCCCACAATCCACTCCCGATGAAGTCATTTCAAACCGATTGCATCATGAATTAATAATAAGCAGACTGACTGGGAGCGGGTTTTATATACGCTGATGTGTTTCCGAATAGCTATAGGTTTGCTTAGCGTCACATTTTAAAAGTTATCGAGTGATAATCTGACAAGCTGTGAGTCCTTAATCCTTTAAAATGATTCACACTGCCGAACAGAGACGGGCAACTATAAATCATTGTGAAATAGCAGACATTATAAATACCGAAAGAAGCCTTTCTGTTGACGGTTAATCTCTATCAAAACGCTTCGAATTTTCCTCACTGATGTGCGTGTTATAGGTAAGAGGAAATCTTGTAGTTGTCCCTTTTAAGCGTATTCGTACAGTCTAAGAAAATCAGCCGGCCAAGCAAGCGGAGGTATTGTCCGTCTCGGACAATAATGAAGTACGATGTACGAGACATGAATCCTGGTATTTGGTGAAAAAACTTATTATTATATACATTTTTAGGCAAACGTGTCGAAATGATTGCGGTTTGAGGTGCCCGTCGCGCACTGCGTCGTGCGATGGCCAGCACTGGGAAAGCGTTCAGCAAAGCGCCTATCCGCGCAGCGCAGTGCGCACGGTAGAAATTGTCGTTCAGCAGCATGATTTTACACAAATTCACGGGTTATGGACTGAGCATTATTCACTGCGTGGTTTACTGAATGTTCGGATGTAAAGATTTTGTAAAAAAATATGAAGTGTTCTCTTGTTTTTCGCTGTGTTGACGTAAAGGTGCTATGAGGTCATAGGTGTAATGAGGACAAAAGTCAAATAGCGTCCGAGGGCGCTTTCTGTTATTGTACTCAGCGTCCTATGATACCAAAACTTAATATATCTATCTATCTATCTATCTATCTATCTATCTATATATCTATCTATCTATCTATCTATATATATATATATATATATATATATATATATATATATATATATATATATATATATATATATATAT
>LD349221.1:395282-421404 GCA_001465055.1 Ptychodera flava | reverse complement strand
ATCCATTATCTTTTATGTCACCCCTTAATATCTTTCACAGCTGATATATCTTGGTGTGATCAACATTTGTAGCAAATCTCATCAAATTATGTGCAGTCGTTGTCAATGTATCCGTTATTTCTAGACTCATTAATTATGCAAATGAGCAAAAAGTAAGCAAGCCACAACACCCACCAAAAACTAATCAGTTCTTGCCATTTGCAAACTGAATCTATATACCAGATTTAATTCTGATCTGATGAGCCGTTTTTGAGATATTGAGTACACTGAGACGGACAGACAGACAGACAGACAGACAGACAGACAGACAGACAGACAGATAGACAGACATCGCTGCGACATATGCTCACGTGTGTCAACACGTGAGCAAAAAATGACATTTTAAGGTCGAAGTGACGTCACAAAGTATACAACCTTTAAGGCGACGGTAATATGAAGCTGCGGCACCCCCTTTATGTTGTTTGTCAATCTTTCGTTTAGTTTACAGAGATAACTTCCTGATAACCTGGACAGGGAGAGACCTGAAGTGAGCTTTCTCACCTTTGAGACCTCTTCGGTCTCGCTTACCTTTGACACTCTAGATCGACAAACAGTAGTGGGCACAGTGGGACACACATTTCCACGTAAATGAGAACAAAGTGCATAAATTTCATCTCAATTATTTATCACTGACCTTAAATTGCGAAGATTGCCAAAATCAGCACCATAATCCTGAAACACTAGAATTTTTGAATAAGAATAAAAAAAAAACGATAGTCAGTTCAGAGTCGACGAAAGAGGGCGGGCCAGAGAGCTATCCGGATTCTCTGTCGTTCCGCAAAATTGCTCGTAATAAAAATACATCAGTATGGCGATATAACTTGGCTATATAGCTCTCCCGGTTAAGCAGGTTCTTAACCTTTTACAAATTACAAATTAAGACTACGACCATCAAGTTCTCGGCTATAAGGCGGTGAAGTAACACAACCAGCGAACTTGAGAACAGTTTAAATGTAACAGTCTTGCTGTCTTAGGACGCTGTCCGTAAATTAGGGCCTGGTACGTTACCTGCAGTGCATTTAACATGGCTGACACTTTTTGTGAAGTACAATTTATCGCCTTGTCATCTTTCTACCATTTTTCTTTGGTTGGCGATGAGGCAATCTTCCAGAAATTCGCCAAATTAAACAAGCTCTCACACATTCACACATTTGCGTCAGGCACAGTTCGTTTGAAATCGTCGCCAAAATTAATGTTCACGTTTCACTGTTAATGTCATTTTAACGACAGTGCTATTCCAGGCCCAGGCACATGTTTAGCTTGGAAACTCGTGACATAAACATGAGAACGCCTCGCGCAAAGTTAGACAACAGAAGACATGAAATCCAAGTGCTCAGTCCATTCATAGGAGAAGGAATCTGCGGTTGAACTGTACGGCTGGGATCTAAAACATGGTGTTGTGACATATGGGCAGGCGATAATGGCCATCCTCAAGTGTTCAGTGTGATCGACAAAGAAACTGGTAGTCTTTTACAAATACGTAAACACCACTACCTAACGTCTTTGAATACCTGCAAGAAAAAGCTTAAAATTTCCAACCCATACAAATACATATAACATGTCATAGAGAATCTTTTGGGTCTTATATAGTAAATATATCTCATATAAAAACAAACCAGCAGGACCATTGCAGTTTTAGTCTCTTCGGGCAGTTAAGCAGTTTGACGTACTATTTTGCCAGTTACTTGACGTGGTACTAGTATTATAGAAAGTTCAGAATAATTCAATTTAAACAAAACCACATTCGACGCTGTTCGATCAAATTAATTTACTTCTACAATTAATGGAAGACGCCGTCACTTTCGATATTACAGAACAGTTTTAGTGAAAGACTGCATACCTAAATATATATTTAAACTCTGTGTTACTAAGGATAAACTTCATGCCAGCGATCATTTTACTAGCCGTTAACCATAGACAGTCTCTCTTCTACAGTCTATGCTCAATGCTTCAATTATAGACTGTCTATGCTGCAAATGTGACAATTTCAAAAGTCAATCGCGACGCGTGCGAGGGACGATCGCCCTCAACGGGCGAAGGAATGTTTCGACACTTGTCGAGAGAAGTCAAGCGCGAGGGTCCACCTAGACTCTAAGTCTATGGTTACAAACGATTGTAGGTTGAGGACGTAAAACTACAATAGAGCTTCATCGATTTGTCTGTTTACCATGACCAAAATATTTTTGATAAAAAGTGGAAGTTCAGCCAAAAGACTAAAACAAGAATAGGTGAATTTTTACTTTATTTTCACCATAGTAACACTAAGAGAGTCAAAATTGAATCCGTGATTTCGTTTTTCAGTAAAATAATAATAAAAAAACGTTTGCGGCTTTTTTCCTTACTTCTTCCAGATCGTTCTTATTACTTTAATCCGTTCAATTTTCTTGTGCATTTTGTTAATTTCTATGCTTTGTTTATGTAGAGTTGTGTTGACACAACGTCTATGCGGATGGTGGTCCGTCTGCTATCAGTCTTATTTTTATGAATAACATTTCACTGAGTTACGGCAAAATTCAGTTTTTGATGAACATGACGAGAAAGAAAGTTATCGAATTAAAATCCCAAAGAATCATTTTTATGCTATCTTTTTTTATTTTGTTAGTTTTTCTTATTTGTATTCTTATACTTTATACTAACCCGTCGACATATCACACCAATTTGAGCATTATTTTATCGTGGGGTTCTTGGTGGCAGTAAGTTTATTAGAAACGTTTACAAATATCGAATCTGATTGATCATGCAGCATTCAGAGAAAGGAGTGACAAATTTAGCTTAGCCAATCTGCGGCGCTGTACCATGTCTGTCAGCGTTGTACTTGCAGTGTCATGTTCCGTCTGGTTTGAGAAACCAGTAACGTAATATACTCAGAAGCAGGAAATCTTGAGCGCCTCCTTAACGTGTACAGAAGGCAGATCAGTTCATGTCTAAATGTTTGAAAAGTGTGCGTTCATGGTGCAAATGATTATGCCTCATTTAAGGTAGAATGAATTTCGAAGACAGATATCGGACTCTCCTTTTTCCCAATTCTTTTCTGATCAACCAATTGTGGGTCTTGATGGAGTAAGAAATAATTTTTACCGTCTTAGTTTTTCGAAAATCGACATTTTTATTTTCTCCTGTTGGGATGGCTGTCATTTTGAATTTCGAATATCGGTATATAATCAACAATTTGTCCCTCTCATACCGAACTTTGGACCATTTCCCCTGATTTTTATTCTTGATTCGCTAAGGTAATGATTGAAAGTTTCATTGAGGAAAGTTTGAGCGAAAGTTGAAGTCTTTCACTATCGAGGCGAATACTACCTTAAAGCCACCTTAGTTGTATCGTTATGCATTCTGCTTACCAAACAATCTACCATCCAATCCTCTCAGAGAGGTTTTATTCCCAGTATTAAGCCGCATTGTCTATGTAAATGTAACTATTTCAATCCTTGATGATGGATTAAGTCGATTTCCCACAGTTTTACACACACATGCCATGACGCTGCAGCGGGTCATGTAGGGCTTGTATTAAAGTTCAAAATTATTTAATTGTTAAAATCTAAGTTATACGTTCGCCGCCAATATTTGAAAAAGAAGTTTTGTGGTGACACTTTGTTTTTACATAAGTGTTTTTTTCATTTCAAACCATCTTATCAAGACAAAAATACAGATAATGGGGCTTTAGTGCCCTATCATTAAATTCCTGTGAACTAGGTTTAAAAATATTTGATGCTGCGGTTTTCTGTTTAGTATTATTATCAACAGGGCCGATAAGGAAACGTCCTTGAAGAAACCGTGACATTGGTGTGCCTGGGCCTGTACTGACGATCGCTTCGACATCCTGCAGACACGGATCTGTGAGTCCGCTTTACCATGTGCACGTCATGGCATGTGTGTGAATTTCGCGGCAATGGGAACCCTGTGACTGGATATTTCTGCAACTACGTAATGCAATAACGAGTTGCAGAAGCCAGAAATGCCGCATGAAAATCTATTTTCAAGGAACTGGGCAACTCAATGTCAACTTCCTCCACCCCCTTCCATGGTTCTGACATTAACAACAGGGTTTAGTGATAAGTGTTTTTTGTCTGCACAAAAAAGTTGACGACAGTTCCTTGAAAACACAAAGACAGGGGAAATTTCGAAGCTTGTATTCGACTACAATCTAGAGTATCACAAGATGATACCGTAATTTCTACTCAGTAACACTATTTATGTAACTTTAAAAATTGTCGGAAACAAAATTTAGAAACATATTTCACAGAAATGCACAGTAACATATGCAAAGCCGACAGTACTAACTTCAGTTCACCTAATAAGTGTACAAAGTAACTTCTTGGATGGAGCAACGCCGGAAATTTCATGTCCAGCGAATTCAATGGATGATGACGTCATAAAATAGTATACCAGTGTACGCATGCGTCTGCCTTGTGCAAGGCTGCAGTGCTGAAATTGGGGGAAAGAAAGTTGGATGGACACTGTCATATGGCCAGAGGCAGCTAGCTTAATCCCGATAACTTTCAATTTCACTTGCGGGGGCTCATTTTAAACTCTTGGAGTAAGCAATAATTTTAACCGTTTTAGTTTTTCGAAAATCGACATTTTTATTGTCCCACGTTGAGTCACGGTCCCTCCACAAAAGGGACCGTGGTCGAGTAAACACAGGTATGGCGGACATTTTGAATTTCAAATATCGGTATATAATAGATAATTTGTCCCTCTAGTACCGAACTCTGGACCATTTCCCCTGATTTTTATTCTTGCTTTGGTAAGAGAATGGTTGAAAGTTTCATTGAGGAAAGTTTGAGCAAAAGTTGAAGTCTTTCACTATCGAGGCGCATGCACTCTGTTTACCAAACAAACTACCATTCAATCCTCTCCGAGATATCGATGTTTTTTATACTCGGTATTAAGCCACAATGTCTATGTAAACGTCACTATTTCAATCCTTGATGATGGATTAAGTCGATTTCCCATAGTTTTACACACTCGCTGGCTGCAGCGGGTCATGTAGGGCTTGTATTAAAGTCGAAAATTATTTAATTGTTAAAATCTAAGTTGTACGTTCGTCGCCTATATTTGAAAAAGAAGTTTTGTGGCGACACTTTGGTTTTACATAAGTGTGTCTCCATTTCAAACCATCTTATCCAGACAAAAATACAGATAATGGGGCCTTAATGCCCTGTCATTAAATTCCTGTGAACTAGGTCATGATGCTGCGGTTTCGTGTTTATTATTATTATCAGCAGGGCCGATAAGGAAACGTCCTTGAAGAATCCGTGACGTTGGTGTGCCTGGGCCTGTACTGGCAACCGCTGCGACATCCTGCAGACACGGATCTGTGAGTCCGCTTCATACCATATGCACGTCATGGCATCTGTGTGTAGTTCGCATGCAGCAATGGGAACCCTATGACTGGATATTTCTGCAGGCAACTGTGTAATACAATGACGAGTTGCAGAAGCCAGACATGTCATGTCGCATGGAAATCTATTTCCAAGGAATTGGGCAGCTCGATACCAGCTTCCTTTTCTCCATCGTTCTAACATTTACACCAGGGGCACCAATAAGTATTTTTGTCGATCTGTACAAAGAATTAGTTGACAACATTTTTAAATTCATTGAAACACAAAGACAAGGCAAAATTCGAAGCTTGTATTCGATTACAATCTTGACTATCACAAGATAATACCGTAATTTCTACTCAGAAACACTATTTATGTAACTTTAAAATACCGGATACAAACTTTAATTCACAGAAATGCACAGTAACATGTAACAAACCGACATCGCTGATTTCTGCTCACATAACAACTGTGAAATTGTGAAAAGTAACTTCATGCATGGAGCAACGCCAGGACTTCCACGTCCAGTACTTTAACAAATGCTGACGTCATAAAATAGTATACCTGTGGACGCATGTGTCCCCATGTACAAGTCTGCGGTGCTGAAATTGGTTTGGATTGACATTGTCTTAACCCCAGAAGCAATTTAATCCTGCTAACTCCAATTTCTGTGTTGTGGTCAATTTTAAAAAAACTTTCTTTAGTGAACACAGGAAAAACCCAACTTGCAGTGTCAGCTCAGCTCATGTACCCCCAGGGTCTTGACACCAGGGATGAGAATTTACGTTTACACGGAAGCCTTGCCGAAATGCTTTGTCAAAAGCTCCAACAACGGATTTGTTGTCTACTTTGTATTTTTTAGATTCTTTGGATGCTCTGAAGTTATATGTATGTGCGAAGGAGGTTACTTCCCACGCATGACAAGTTTAGGAAAGAATGCGCCCATTGCGGATTTACAAATAATTTCTAGTGCTTTGTGTGTATCTAACCAACAGAACAGCCCATTGTCACGAGACCCATCCCCAATTGCCATTCGGCGATATCTTATGTACATCTGAATAGAGACCGTGTGGTGATTCAGAAGCAACCAAAATTGACACAAAAGTAAAATGCAACCCACAGCAATCTTTCGCGCAGGCAGGGGCTTTGATGTTAAAAGCATTGTTGTCATTTTGATTTATACATACGAATCATAAACTATGCAGAAATATATCAATGAGCCATTGGCGACATGGGTTACCTTGAGTTAGGTTAGGAAATTTTGTATCGCTTTTAGATAGTATTGCTGGCGTTTAGGATTTTTTTGCCTAAATAGTTGAAAGTTGAACTTTTCAGTCAAATGTATGTTGCTAGTTCAATCGAGGTTCGAGACACTTCTATAGCAGCTGCGATTCGCTGCAGCAAAATTTTAAAGTGTTTTGATATTCACTACGAGTGTTGCAAAACCGTCCCTGTGTAGGGACCGTGGTTGCGCCGAGCAACTCGGGGTCGTGTCCTGTCGTCGTCCGACCTAAGTGATGACGTCACGTGATGACGTTGTGTTCTTAGAAGACACACTTGAGAAGTCTTCTGGAGGAAAAGAATGTCTGGAATGTTTCGGCTACACAAAGTCGTGATGGTAGAGGCATTGCTCAGTAAAACCAGCAGACCTAAATCTGTCACAGATATTAATATAGGGGGCCCCCCAGTTGTCCACCTCTCCTTCTTCTCATCCGGGTCAGAGTACTGGATTAAGTCCGGGAGGGTTCCGTTTACCGTTGGCTAAAGACGGAAGCTGAAGTTGGAGGTGACAATAATAGTGATCGGCTACCCGGTTGTTGTGTTGTGACGTTTCCCCTTATCGGATTATCGAGATCGATTTTTCGTTGTTTTTTCATGCAAAGTGTGGTGAGTAAATTTTGTTGAGTGTATAATGTATATGAAAATTCATTATTTTGCTGTTATGCAAATACACCTATCTATACCTTGAGAAACTCCCTATACACAAAAAACAAAGCACAAAAACGACAATAAAACCCCCCCCCACCCAACCCCCCCCAAAAAAACACGACAACAACAAAAACTGGCATCTATACCCCACAAATGAAACTTTTTAATGAAACTTATTAAACTTTTTCAAACTGCTGCCAATTCTCTAACTAACTCATTTGACAACTTGTGAAATTCAACCTTTGGTGAAATAATAAAACACAAAGAACGTTTAGCGGGGAATCAAATTCTCTCGGCTACTCTTGATTAAAACGGAACTTGAGCTTATGTCACTGGGGATCGTACTCACTTGCAAACCAAGATGGTGTAGGTAGCTTGACGCTAGCTAAACGGTAAATATGTGACGAACTGGGAAAAATCCACGTGACGGAGGACCAGTGGTCTCGGCCATGGAATTATTCTCCGGGACTTCACGCTAGCATGGAGCCTCCAGGAATGCCTGTACATCAAATTTCTGACCCCTCTTTGTAACCATTTGATCGTGTGAGAAGTGTTAAAGTACCGTTCCGATATTGCTTGGCGGTCCCTAAAGGTGAGAGCGAGCCATGCCCGGCTATTGAGCTCTCGGGTTGCAAGCTTGTGACTTCGTTTTGAATAGAGTCCATGCATGGATGGCAATTGCTTTCAAAACTAAATGTGAGAAAATGCGGGATTTAATATTTGCGTTCCATTGCGCGAATCTGTTGAATTTTTGCGGGGTATTTTAGGATGATATCATACAAACAGAAGAAAAGACACTACAGTCTGAAACGTAACATGGCATCGTTCTGACGGTCTTTCTCAAGGCTGGTCCCCAAGTCGACGTCGTCATCAAGGTGTCCCAAAGTATGTTATACAAACAACTGACATTTTATTATATCATGTGATGAAGAATCGTTGAAACATCTTCGGTAATCAAGAATAAAACTCGTGGATCGAAAATGATGGCGCAAATTATTTATATTGGGGAAGTACATTGCCCGACAATTATCAAATATAAACAATTACAACTTCAAAGGGAAGGGTATTAACTGATTGAGTTTATTTTCGATTTAATTTGCAAAGTCAAGATATTGAAAATCTAATTTGCTCCACATCTTTATATAAATAGCCCCTTACTTCTATTTCTAACACTGCTTAATTAATCAAGCATAAAGGATTCGATTTAGGCCCTAATGATAAATTTACAAATACTTGAAATACGTCAGAGACATCGCCTGTTTCGTAAAGCCGAGTGAAGTCGTGCAAAAACGAGGCAACCAGAGGATGATTAAAATCATAACCGCTATAGAAGAGCACATGAAACAAGTCTTAACATCCCGTTCATGAGATCAGGCTGTTCTGTATATACAACTGGTTTCCATGCAGGGCAAAGCACTCTCAGTACAATGATATGGAGGCATGATTTAACGGTCAACGATGCATTCAAATTATTGCTCCAAAAGCTCTCTTAACTCTCAAAATTGTGAACAGTAAATGTATTTCAAATGCGGAAGCTAGCCTGGAGCAAAGGCATATGGTTGTGTGACATCAGCAAAGAGTGCGTGCTTACCTTTCGGACGGTCAATGCCCTGAGTGTTGGGAAAGAGCGTGGCAGGTACGGTACAGTGCAAATACACTGAAATAGAAAGTGGTGTATTATTACAATTACTTAAAATACAAACCGACAAACCCTTTCGATGCAATACCCGCATGATCCAAAGGGTTTATTTTCAAGAATGGCGTCATGATTTTTGGGGTGGTGGAGGAAAAATTTGCTTTTTTACACCCTTTGATTTGTAGCACTTCCGACTAATAACATACTTGCGTGCAAACATCAAATTAGATCATCAGGGTGCGTGACCGTACGTGGGATCACAACACTGAGACGTCGATACGGTCGTTCGGTTCAGTCTAGTGTGTTATACTCCTAGAAGATGTGTTTAATTGGATGTACATGGAGCGTGTGTTTTCTCAAGTCTGGCTGTAAACTGTTATAAATGTCATCCCTCCCTCCCTTCAAAGGTATGTCCCAGATTGAGACCTGTTTAGACTTGTTGATTGGGTTGGCTCACGTTTTAAATGAAGCTTGCCACAAAATGACTTCATCGTTAAACAGCTAAGCAAGCCGCCCACTTCACTGACAGTGAAAAATAATGACCGCGAAAACAACTTGAAATATACGAGGCAAACCATCTAATTGCACGTAACCCTGTGACCTCGCTATAGAGAGCATAATTCGGTGCCTGGATACGCAACAAGGTCAAACTGCATCAAAATGAGGTTGCTTAAGAACGACAAAAACAAGTGCTATGCAAACACTGTGCAGCTGCCCACCTGTGCAATCGCCCGTCCAAAATGAAAAACTCCATAAAAACATCATCAACAGACACGTGACTGTATACGTAAAAGTACACTTTATTTCAATAAAAGAAGCTTAAAATCAACGTACTGTTTTTTAACCATGTATTTCGCAAATTCATGCCGACGCTATCCTAATATGAGAATCATTGCACGATAATAATTAGCTCTGCGTGGCAGGGCTGTGTGTTACCGGGCCGGTAACACATATCCCTGCCAGGCAGAGCTAGGCAAAAACACGCTACATTTTTACGGTATCAATCGTCAACGGTTCAGTCATTATAATAATACGAGGCATTTTAGACCTGACTTGTTACGAAAAAAGCCCCTAGAGTCAGGAATTTTTCAAATTTTGCCTTTTTGTTGATTTGAATGAGTTTTTTCAAGGAATCATTAGATGAAAACTTGAAAGACAATCAAGATTAATTTACATCTTGATAAATTATATTGTAAATCAGTGTTTGAAGAAGCAGGGCCACCGTTTTAAAAGACACATACTGCAGTTTTTGGGATACCACATTGATTCCGAAAGGCAACCGTGGTTATGTTTTCTTGGACAAAGAATTAATTACAAGCAACTGCTAGTTTAGTAGACCATCCAGGCTCCAGTGGTTCGCTTCTGCTGTTGTTGAAAATTTTGAAGGTTGTGGTTACGGAGTTGATGTATGTAAACCGCTTTGTGATGTCTGTGAAGAGAAGCCTCTGGCAGCAGGTGCTTCATAAACACAATGATTTTTGGGTTCAGCTGCGCGCGCGCCCTCCTCTCATTTTGGAGTGGCTGTACGTGTACAATTTACCTCCTCCATATGCACGCAGAAAGAGTAAGCATAAATCGACTTCACTCGGACACACAGAGCAGCTGTATTTTTCAGTCCGAGGACAGTTATTAGAGTGACACCGTACCATAAAAATATCCTACTAATTACTGTGAGAATGCGTCCTAGCTCCAACGCAAACGGAAAATATAGACAGTCGCTTCGAAATTCTTGCCGGTCAGTGCATATAAGCTTACAGCCAAAATGCTTCGCAAGCGCTCAGCACAACCTCGTGCCGTCGGTTTGCGTGCAGTGATCCCTGAAAAAAAATATAAAAACCCCACCCAGTATTTCCGTCGATTTATTGACCAATATTTCCCAATTTAGTGACGTCCAGACGACAATATCGATATTATATAATTTCGTTATCAGACGACCACTATGTGCAATGACGCATTCTTTTCTGCTTTGCCGCAATAACGTGCGCTACTCGCGCCTTTACCACATATTTAGTGCCGAAAACACTGGGAAAGTACAAAGCCTTTTCAGCCGGATTGACAAAAAGCGTAGACCCTGGAAAGAGCCCGAAAGAGCTTGCAACAGACTTGTGCCCTATAGCTTGCTACTTCCATATCACACAATGAGCAGATAAATACCTTTATGCATATGCGAATTACCTGCGTGATTATGTAATTGGGCAGTCATTACTCAATGTTAGGCCTACATCAAATTTATCGTTTCTACACAATGGGTCTGCAGACGATGTGCTAATCGTTGCCCACGCTGATCGCAATATCTGCTGGTACAACGGGACGGTCGACGTAATTAATCCATTTTAAAATAATCAAAGAAGATCCAGGAACATTCCTCATTTTATTTCAAGTACCTAACTTCCTAGCAAGCGAACCTCGGGGATAGATACCCGGTCTCTCAAATTTTTACAATTCTCGTTCACCGCTTTTGGGGGCTTATTTTGAAGCTCTTGGAGTGTAGACCCTAGATTTTTTTCTCGAGGGTCAATGCTTAGCCATAGAGTTAACACGGGAATGGCGGCGTCTGTGATTTTCAAAACATCAGTAAATGACAGGCAATTTATTTCTCTGGTATCAAAAATTCCACAGTGACCCCTGATTTTTATTTTTGATTGTTACGAGAATGGTAGAAAGCTTCATTGAGGACAGTTTTAGCCAGCCACTAATTGTATTTATGGAGTATATGTTACATCGGCCATGACATTGTATGGCAACATTTACTAAGTTATAAAGCCGTTAAAATTCAAAACAGTCCGAAATCGATAATGACCATGGGCTCAATAATTCACCGATGACGTCATAAGCTTGTTTTGAAGGTTCGAATAGATCGAAAGTTGTTACGCATTGATAACATGTTTATCAAACTCCACACATACGTGCAATATTCACAGAGACTGGGCATGGAAAGAGAAGCCAGTGGTATTATCATCTAATTTTCCTCGCCCAGGCACCACTTGCACTAAATCATTTCCCTATAGTTTCTTTACTCTGTGACGCGTGTTTATCCGACTCGGTCTGACGCGCGCCTCAAGGTCGTTATCGATAGAATGTGGAATTAAAACTCATCTATTGTCAATAGTTTTCTCAGATGGCTCAAGCCCTTTATGAAAATACAAAGACGGGCTCTGAAAATGAAGAGAGGGCTGTTTTTTTTTCCCAAGCGAAGAGGTTTTTGCCATTCTCCCATCATTACCAATTATACGTTACAAATAACCAAATAACTAACTGTATCACCGTGTCCGATATGATGGTTACACTATATACACCCCACCATAGGGGCAATTAACCATAGCACGGCACGTATGACCTCTTCCTCAGGTATCAGTTGCAGCGCTCCGACACTACGGACAGACTATGGCAAGTACGGGCATGCATTGGCGGTAGAGGGGGTCTACTGTCGACACAGGTAACATGCCTTCCTACCTCCATGATTGGAGAAAGGGCTGCAAGTAGGCACCGGGACGGTCACGGTCATGACCGAGTGAAATACAGATTACTGGCAATGTTATTAATAAGCAGAATGACTAACTCTGCAGACCACAGTCATATTCATTCTGCACCGAGAAAGACCACTACGAATATTTCACATTCTTTTGCAATTGTTCTCATATTTTTTATTTTTTGTTAATTTGGTTAGTAGTAAGCTTATAGTATTGGTCTCCGCTCCCCTATTTTGCAAACTTGAAGAAAAAGAGGAAGCAATGAAAATTTTTTTTATTCAATATAGAAGAGAATTAGAGATGGTTTTAGTTAAAAAGCGATTGTAACGCTTACAGTTACACAGCTCAAATTCACATTTTCACTCCATAACCGCGCAAGCAAGGTCTACTATATTTCAACGGCATTCCAGAAAACAGCGATTATTAAGAACAGGTCTGTCAGTAAACATACCCCTGAAGTACACGTTTTCTTGTTTGGTTCGAAGAACAATAAGGGCTGAACAATAGTCGTGTATGTATGCGTCACTTCACGGATCCGACAGGACGGATTCACTCTTAATAGTCGTGATTCATCCAACTCTTGTTTTGTATGTAAATGCATGTGGTTAGCCGGTTCACCTTCGGTGCTGGATACGTGATAGTTTGTTGAACTGTGAACAGCAGCGTTAGCGGCGCACACTCCAAGCCATTGTCCTCCATCCATCATCAACGCACCAGGGCGTGTTTTACCGCACGGGCCAATCAGAGAGCTGAAAAATAGCGTGATCGAGAAATAAATTAACATATGTTTTGATGTTTTCCTGCCTGAACGTACTTTTAAAACCAGTAACCAGAGAGAGCAGTCGTTACCAGGTGGGTGAGGTTAATATTTCCCAAAAAACAACGCTATCAGATATCCAGTGTCTGTTGCCGCCAGTGCCATTTGGAGCGCACATGTTCACAGAATAGGAGTCGCTGTGTACCTTCTCTGATACTCAAAATAGAAGCACTCGAAGAACGGCGACCATGGACATACAGCTGAGCGACAGAGAGAAGATCCCCGAGAAATCGATATTGGGAATGATGAAACACTTCATCGAAGCTGTGAACGACATGGACTCAACTGTCATGATTCCGAGCCGTCTCTTGGACATGAAGTTGGAAGACACGCAGATGGACACGGAAAACGGCAACAAATCTCTGGTGCCAAAGGGGGTCGACAGCAGGGACTTGCACTTGTATTATTCACTGTTAAAGACTGTCAAGCGGGACCTCGTGAAGGGGACCCTCACGCAGAACGGAGAGACTGACGACTCGATGAGCTCCGAGGAAGAGGACACGGACCAGAACGAGCAGGCCAGGCAGGCGGCAAATTTATTCAGGGAACATCTCCGGGGACTTTTCAGTGTACTTGAACAGCTCACAGAAATGGCGAAATTTCTCACGAGTAAATATCAACAGGAAACCGGCGACTATCAGACTTGTCCGAAACCAAAGTCGTTCATAATGTGAGCTTGATTGTACCTCATCAGTGTTTCATGTTTCTTCAAAATCGCGGTGCACATGGCATGGCTGAGGGCTGTGAAACACTAACTTCTCCCCCCGCTAGTACCCATTAACACAGACTTCTCGAATTCGTAACATCTGATGTTCCTAGCATACTGTAGGATCAACGACCTACAGACTGAAAGAAAAGCGGCCGGAGGAAGCCAACAACTGCGACGTTATTTACACGTGTATTGATCACGGACCCCGGTTTCGTCATTTGGCCGCTCTGATTACGTCACCTGCCTTCGCTTCAAAACACTTCCACAAAACATGCTTCGCCGCATGACGACCAATGCCACGGCGTGAACTTTTCGTATATTCTACTGACCACGGAGGTATGTCGTTTATACCTCAATGTGCTGACCAAGTCACGGCCCTGGAACAGTTTGAGGGCGGTTGCATGTCTTCTACAAGTAATCTCCCAGCGAGACTAAATGAGATACTTCACTTGCGCCAAAAATGCACGCTTGGGCTGATGCACCAAAAAATTGACAATATCCCATGCCTAAAACTCCAATATTGTTTTATGAAAGGCTAAATGGTACGAGTTATCTCTGTATATAGATGAACACTTTATAAGTAATGTAGTCGTATGCGCACGCACAATATAATTGTGGTTAATGGATCCGGGCTGTTCCCAGCCTCGATATCCGGGAACCACAAATGAAGTGAGGTCGCGCTGCGCGCACAAATTGCTGTGAGTTTTTTCCTTTTGCCTGATGCAAAAATACCCCACATCCGAAGTTAAGTCGTGTATATAGATTTATTTACTTTTGTCCCGCTCCCCAGTTTGTAATTAGCCTGCAAGATGACCCATTTTACGTTTAGGCCTCAAAACTCACAAATAGTGCAATGTGTCGAGAGGCTAATAACGTACCTTACTCATTGGTGTACTGAACTGAGTAAATCATTGGCTTTCTCCAGTTCAGCACAAGAAACGCCTGTATCATTTGTATATTTACTTAACTATTGTATGTAACCGTGACGATATTCGAACTCAACCAGGAACTTACCCGGTGATCATATCGCAACGTCACAGTGTCTCTATGTAGAAAACAAACACATCAAAACTAAATATTTTCAATATTTATGTTTTATCATGAAGGCTTTGGTGCGCTGTTCCTGTTTAAGGCAAACTGTACCACTCTCAGTCATCGCAACAGCCCACGTTCATTATATGCAAATGTCACTGTAAAAGCTTCCATTTTGTGTCCGCCCATTTCAACCGAGCCTCATGACAGCCTTCAAGCTATAGTTCAAAACCTTCACGTCGAGCGACAAGCGAAATCAACTCTCACATGACATTGTGATTATGATTTTTGCAGGTGTTTCCATGGTGACTATTTTTTTTGTACGGAGACTTTCCCGCCGTTTATTTGTTAAGATATTTCAAAAGATGCGCACACTTTTTGTAATCAAGAAAGTGAAATCTGCTTAAGAGATATTTTCTGATTATTTTTGTAACGCAAAAGTTTAATCCGAAATAAAACTTTATCGAAATATGAACTTGTGGCAGTGTGTTATCGATATATATATCACTATATGGACGCATGTTGCTGCGATTTGTGGTAAAATGCCAATCCATTTGCGTGTGTTGTGCTGTTCGAGAGAGGGGAGTGTACCAAACCTATAAGCGCAGCGAAAATTTAGCAAGTAGAATGCGACAACGGGACTCTCAAACTTCCGCAATACATTTTGGCCTACCACCCGTATGTAAGGGGCTCATTTTGAAGCTCATCGAGTAAATACAGTTTTCACCGGCTTATATTTGTGTGAATCGAAAATTTAATTTTTCCCCATAGAGTTGCATGTAACACAGGAATTGCGGCCATTTTGAATTTGAAGTGTCGAGCTAAGTTTTTGGTAATTTCTCTAGTACAAAATTTTACAGGAAGGCCCTTGATTTTTCTTCTGGACTTCGAAAGGGAATGGTTGAAAGTAATCTTACTGAACGTTTTTAATTTCGAGACGCGTACTTCCTCAAGGAACCGATTTCTATTGATCAGCGCTGCGAGTGTAGTCGAATTCCTTCAAGTTGACTATGTATGGTTACACCTTGTGACATTCTGAAACCACGTCACAATGACCGGTCCGCTTGTTATGGAAATGATACTGAAATTATAAAAAGAAGTTGAAGCAGAAATGACAGGCCATGACCGTATGGCCAGGGTCATATAATACGGTCCCATGATGGCCCAATTATTCAATCGATTCAAAATAGCCTTGTCCTACTTCCGGCCTGTTTTCGGGTGTCTCGTCACGTAGTTAATTTTACCCTTGACTTTGCCCAAAGATAAAAAAAAGAAAGTTATCGATTCAATTATCGAACCGAGGATATACCTGACTCTACCATTAACGTGACGTTCAGGGGTTCAGAAGCTCGTTCCTACTGTGGAGCCTCGGGACAGTGTTACATTGCCGTATGATTCTAGAGTTAGTCACTGAGCCCAGCAGCGGCATGACGCTGACCTATCGGTACGGAATCCTGGAATTGGTGTGCTCAGTCTTCTCCGAGGTCACGTCCGGTCAGACAATCGTTTACCAAATTGGGCGCATTCGGAAATAAATTTATGATATATCATTAAAACAATCTAATCAGAAGAACGGGCGTTGGCTGCTGAGATAGGAAATCCCCTCTCAGTCTCGTATACCTACTCTTTGAATATAGGCATTAACCAGTAAATAGTTTATTAGATCGGTAGAAAATGTAAGCCTAAAAGACAATAGCAATGAGCTAGCTGCATCGAACATGACAAAGTTTGCTATGACCGTAATGCTTTACTCTGTCTTTATGAGAAAATGGAATTGAAAATTGAATGAAATGTTAATATAACGTGACTCTCAAAACTCTCCTTGTCTTTTCACCGTTGGACAAAACCCTACACTTGAATTTAGAGAAGTGTTGTATATAACCATCAGTTTACATGTATTTCCCGGCCACAGGCTGAAACATCTACACATTTACCCCATCTATTTCTGTGGAGGCCCATCTTTGCAATCGAATACCATTGGTTTGGGCCAAACCATGGCAGTAAAAGGGTTAATCCCAGTCATGAGCGAGCAGTGATGTGCAATCACCCTGAATAATGTAGAGGGATTGGTTCAACGAACTCGGGGAACAATCACCTTCAGCTGCCGTAAAGAGGTTTGAGAATTTGCGACCATTTGATCTATACGAGCAAGACACTTATTCGTCACGTTTAACTTTAAGTTAACAAGGATACGATTTACTTCTTTAGCGTACGTGAAAAATGTAAGTCATTCCCTTTCCATTATAGGATAAAGCTGAGCAAAAAATGCGCCTTATTCACAATTCATATTGTCCTAAAATTGAAGAAACTGACGCTGAGGTAAAAATAGGAACATCGACAATCGTTTGTAAAGGTATTCAAATTTTACGACATCGTTAATTGCTTGACGAATGTCCCTGCGTTGGAAGCGAATTCAAAGGAGAACTCTGGTAGCGGTCATCGACCATACGGGTCTTAGAACACTTGAAACCACAGGGCCTGGCAAGAATTATTAGTGTAGGAGTTATGAATATGATCAATAAATGTCTTGTATTAAACTTCTTTTCATTATACAAGCCTTACCTGTGTCTGGTGTGTGCCTATTACTTTACCCTAGCTTAGTAGCTATCTGTGTATAGTGTTTCAAAGAAAACAGTGTATATCTGTTAATTGCCCTCCCTAATCCCCTTCATTAATTTGTTCTGCCGATCACTGACGCGAGGCCTTATCGCCCTGACCAAATAACTCGTTAGCAGCTCATAAGGTAGTAGACGGACTACTACCTTATGAGCTGCTAACGAGGTATTTGGTCAGGGCGATAAGCCCCCCCCCCCTTGAAATACTATACAGGGATAGCTAGCGTAAAGTAATAGGCACACACTAGACACAGGTAAGGCTTGTATCACCGTCCCTCCACCCACCAGTCTGGAAACGCGACACGTACCCTATTGTTTAAAGGTGTTAATTGCTCTACCGTTGGACCGAAGCGCGTTACGGATGTAAATGCTTGCTTGGGGACGCCATCAGTAGCGTTTGGCAACATCCTGGGGTGCGGAGTATTTTTATTTATTGTCATGTCCTAGCTCCTCAGAGGTAACTTTGTTACCATAGCCAGGATTACTGCTACAACCCAGATACTGTGTTTATTGAGAGTAATTTCTTTTTAGATTTTCGTCTATGATTTTCCGTGTTTTTCCGTCGAATTTTCGCCCACCAAATTTGACCTCGCTGGGTAGGAAGAGGCACCTTACAGTATGAAAGTTCCCCCCCCCCTTTCACTTGTAGAAATAAGAATAAATCGAAACGACTTTGGCGTGATCAATCAGCAATGGGGATTTTAAAATTGGTAGTATGCATTTTTTTTGTCGTTTACTCTGTTCTGTTGTAGAAAACGCCCGAGTTTTCGACGATGCATTTGTTGTTAAAAATCAAGATGGCGGCCACCATACGTCGGCCATGGCGGCCACCATACGTCGGCCATGCGTTTTTTTAACAACGAAAATTGCCAATCAACCCGTAAAATTCCCCATGAATTTTGACTTGCGAGGTTTATACCTTCCAAAAAGTTTATTTTCTAGAATCGATTTTCATTCTAACATTACTCGAAATTTATGCTTTCGATATTTCGGAATGCTGTTGAGTTTGCCATTTTGAAACTTAGATCGCGCACGTTGGTTCTTCGGTCACAAAGATTTTTCCTCCCTTCCATGTTCGAATCTAATCCAACTCAGCATATTTCAGACATTGAACATTAAATTTACGATACTTTACGAATGGTGAGACACTTATTTTGATGTTTTTTCGTCCGAAACGAAGTTTTTGGGGATAGTAATTTTGTTTGTGTTTTTGTTTATCCGTTTTAAGACTTAGGGGTACAGTCGCGTACAGTTGTCTAGCGGCGATTCCTTGCAAAATCAATCTGTTTTGGAGGCCAAAAGAGTACGAGGCTCCCACCTCAAATCGAAACGTTTGTGTTACAATATCGACAAGTTTATTCAGCAAAATGGCTGTAGTGAATAACGCAGTGCATTCTGGTCATTTTGGTTAAAATTAGCATATTTTTCATGCAAATTCATGTACTTGTCACCTTTAAGGTGTCAGAGATTCACGTTTTTTTTTGTAATTGATATGTTTACCCGTTACGTGCATCTTAACACCGTCCCTCGACGGTGATCGGAACAAAGAAACAGGAGCTGTTTCCAGACGTCCCACGGTGGGTGGAGGGACGGTGCTTGTATAATGACAAAAAGTTTAATACAAAACATTTATTGATCATATTCATAACTTCTACACTATTAGTTCTTGCCAGGCCCTGTGATGAAACATGTGTGCATTGATCGGTGTTTATACAGTCATTCCAATGTTATCGACATCGATAACTCATGGCAGTTATAGTCCTAATACCCGTATTGTTGTTGATAAAAGGGTTTCCACTTTAACGGCACTCTGAAGGCGAAGTACTTCATCAAGTCTCGTCTGTATCCTTGCACAATCGACTAGAGTTACTATTGTGCAAGTGTTGTTGTTTCCACCACAGAGTTTTATATTTTTATGATTTTGTTTGTTTGCGAAATGATTTAATGCTCGACCCTTGCCATTTATCTCGCCATATGCTCAAATATTTGGAGTAAGTCTGGCACGCTGCGCCAGCTACGTTTTGTCAACGTTCCGTTGAAAGTTCGAATTTTTGGTGACGGTATCTAAATTAACTACATGCAAATTATTGAAGCGTACATTGATTGAAAACGCCAGGGACTCAATCTAATTTTGCTGCGTGCAGGAGAAGTCTGTGATCTGCTATTTTTTATTGCAGAATGCATATTACGCATGCGCGTGTACACAACCTTGCATACCAGACCGAGAAGAAAATGAGTCGGTTGAGAAATGACACACACGTTTCATATTTGACAATTCACGCCACTGGTATATAAAGAGTATGCGTGAACTTTACCAGACTTGGCTTAGCTTGATATAAGTAGCCAGGGGGGCATTGCCCTCCCCTTTTATAGATCTGCTGGGAGGACAATGCAATGCTGACTTTTTAGATGACCTCAGAGATTTCGGGCCCGAATGTCGGTCGTTGACTCGGTAGATTGCAGTGGCCCAGTGTTAACGTTAACGGCCCCGGGTCTTGATAATATGAAATGGAGGTGAATTGGATCATGCCGTAACGGTTTACAAGATGCAGCGAACGAAGGGTGTGTTTTTTTTTTGGTAAAACCATTCAATTTGGCAGAACCTTTCATGAGATAGATTAATTGGATTTCCAGGATTTCCGACCGATGAAGACGTGCCAATTTGTTTAAGCTCAAGTTCAAAGGCAGAGCAACCTATAAGCTTATAGCATCACGAAGATGACCGCCATTTACCTTGCCGTCCTCTGACAAGTTAGATCGTTCAAAATTGTAATGTGATTCGGTAAAATAGTGCATCTGAAGGACAACAAAATTTCATTCGTCAATTTATATTTTTATGGAGATTTAAAATAGTGAATGTTGCTGTGTAGTGCTGAGTCATCGTTGCGATTTGGCAAAATCTAGTCGAGGAACAGGGGCGTTCGCGGTTTAATTTAACGAATCAGCAATTTATATCCCGCGTATTCAGTACAAAGGTTAAGTGGCCCACGTTATATTTAAAGTGAGCTGCACTTTTCATGTGACGACGTTGTATCGCCCCAAAACACTCTACTTGACATTCGTACTTACATTCAGATCCCTGCCTTGTCGTAGAATCAACTATGGCGAGTGAACTTTAGACTCAAACAAATCATAGATCATGAAAAGCAAAGGAACATTGCAGGTGTACAGGGATATGATGGACGAGGTGAGGTGCAGTGGTTACGATTTATTTTGAGTTTAAATGTACAGTAAGATTATATAAGAATATAATTTATGCTTTTTGATTTTAATTGGAAGCAAAATCCTACAAAAATGCACTTCATACAAAAAAAAACAAAAAAAAAAAACAGTTAAAGCTTACTGGTAAAAAAAGTAAATTGAAAGAGGGCTCCGTAAAACAAAAGCGAGAGATAAAGACAAAGCCATAACACGACCAAGAGTTACCAAATGACTATGAACAGAACAGAACAGACACAGAAAAGTATATGTCTAAGCGAAGATGGAAATACGACCATTTCGTTGACAACAAACGAGTTTAATCTGGTTGAATGATAAATCCGTTTAGTAGTCCTGTAGAGAAAGAGAATAAAATAATATCGATACAATCAGGTTCTACGAGTCTCAGAACATACACCATCAATCAAGACAAAGATTGATCGAGTTAATAAATGACGTGTAATTTAGCGACGTAAACGTACGCTTGTGATAATTTGTGATGATCGGAACAGTCCAAACCGCTTCCCCAAATTTGTCAGTTGGATAATTGTCATATAGTCGTTGTTAAGAGAATGGGGCCGGGGTCCTGTGAAGAGTTGTTATCTTTCAGCAACTCGTCTAGATCCGATATAGATACCTTGTCCATGGAACAATGAAGACGAATTTTAGATATGTCTACAATCGCGGATGGAAAATTAATGAAATATTTTGATGTTTTCAAAGTGATTGAGGCCATTCTGCTGTGTGAGAGTGTTGCTAAGGACAGAAGAAAGACCGTAATCAACTCCTGCAGTGAATCCGGCAGAAACTAACTCACTATACTGCGCAGACTCAAAGGTAACGCATTCAATCGCTGGGAAAACTTGGCCTGCGCTACCCAATTCCGAATAGGTTTGTACGAAATAGGAGAGACACAAGAGGAACTATTATAATTGGTTTTATTTTTAAAAAATTCACCGACTTGTACCAAGTCTATGGTTGGGTTCAGGAAACTGAGTTATCACCCCTTGCGTTTTATTTTAATTTTATTTACGAAATTGCGTTCCTAAGTACTTCGTGCTTTGAAGTGGTAGACGCGATCGTATGGAAGAAAGACATCTATTTACCGTGGTTGTATGTGATTTTTAGAGTCTACTTGCCTTAGGATCACCGTTCGCCCATTGAAATTTTCAATGATTTTTTGCATGGAAAACCTGATTGTTTACATCTGTAATTTCGTGCTTGTTTCAAACTTCACATGCTTCTTTCAAAGTTATCATGCGTATCTAACTGCTGTTTTTTTCCCAAACACAGAAGCGAACGTTTCATTTGATATCATACTCTGGCGTCCACCATGATATCTGGGAAGAGAAGTTTGAAAACATGACAAGCCCCGGTCGTCTGACGTTGCAATCACACACGTTAGGTCTTTAGAACAATAACAATTGCAAGAGTGAATGAAAATAGTAAAATAAAAAACCCCAACAAATGAATACAATAATAAAGGTGAAAAGGTACAAAAAATTGCAATGGGTGAAGCAAAAGCAGAATGCCACGCCTATCATCTCATCATCATCATCATCATCATCATCATCATCATCATCATCATCATCATCATCATCATTGTGCATTTATGATTATTTATATAATCCTTATAATATTGAAATGTGAATATTTTAGTTGCAACAAGGGTCGAAGTCTGATAATTTCCCGTCCTGCAAAAGACATGATATTCCGCCTTTGTAAAAGCCAGTGCATTGCTTTTCCGTCGCTCACCAGGGCTATTGTATCCTTGTTTAGATAACGCCGCCTGTCTGTATAACAACATGCATGAAGTCACAGACATAAAGGTTATATTGTATGTTTTTTGTGAGTTTTTGTATGTATGTATGTATGTATGTATGTATGTATGTATGTATGTATGTATGTATGTATGTATGTATATATGTATGTACGTACGTATGTATGTATGTATGTATGTATGTAATCGTGCATGTACAAGTAAACATACTATTGCATGCATTTGTGTGAGTGCGTGTATATTTTTATTTTCACAAATGCCCTGCGATGCAGTAAAAAGTAAGGTGATATTGGCAGTGTCAGTGGGCCGTGTCAGTGACCGAATGCAATATTTCATTGGTTAAAGATTGAATTTGTTGCTATGCAAGTAAAAATATATCTCTGTTAGAAGGTCACTGGAATAAGGCCATTTCTGATTACGATCGAGTAACCCATATCCCATGTATGTACACGATAAAAAAGGTACAACGAATCAGTCGTTCGTCGCCAAAGTTTGTTGACCCGTTGCTCGATGGCGTGATTGCAAGACTTAGCATATATTTGCATAACACGCAACCCTGGAACTGGGCCACTTTAACTCCTCGATCCTGCAGATGAATGTACATAGCTAGCTATACAATCCAAGGGCCGGGAGCACAACACTGCTATTCTGATGGTGATACATGGTATGTAGTGTAGGTATGGCTGGCAGTTATCACATTGTTACACGACAAACACTCATATATCTAGTCATATACAGAAATTATGACGTCACCCTCTGGTATAGAAAAAATTAAATTATAATTAATGCAATCAAGACAATGCATTCAGAAATTCATTTTATAATGGATAAATTTGGTTCAGGTTATTCACTGACGGTGAGCATAGGTCTACTGGTATCTGGGTGTAGGCCCTACCCGCCACTTTACAGTGAGTGTCCGGTGTATGATACCTAATACTACGCAGGCTTCATGGTCGAAAGAAGACCAAAACTGAGAGATAAAACAACACGACAACAACAACAACAACAACAACAACAACAACAACAACAAAGCTAACCTAAATTTCAGTCGAGAACGATGAAGCTGTAATAAATGATACATTTAAACACTTTTGACAAAATGGAAAAAAAGCACCGCTTTTACACGTGAAGAGATGTAAAATTCCTTTTGTGTAGTATATTTCAAAGATATCAGAGTAATCGATGTTCACAACTCTTTGAATTTCACTTTACAAGAATTTGTCGTCAAGCAGAAACCAAGCTGATATCTGTTTGGTAGTTTCTGCTGTTCTACAATGATTCGTCTTTTACCCAGACGATACGCATTATTATATTTTGGCGGCATTCTAAATGACGGGAAAATGAAATAAAATCACGCTTCTTCGCTCATGGTCTGAGATTGTAATTTTTTATAGTTTTCCAGATTCAGTGTTGGAAGTTAGCAAAAATGCAACATTAGTGATTCGGAAATTCAACACTGGTGAAAAACCTTCTGACAACCAACCCTCTGATGGAGAGTATATCAAGTTGAGATTTTACATGTAAAAACACCTCTGATTTGTTTCTCGCAATGGGCTAGTTGACGGTCCCTGACAGACGTCTTAATATTTGCAGCATCAGAACCACGCTGTAACCTCGCCTAGCTATCGCAGTATTATGAAAATTAATTAATGAATAATAATACGTAATGATTTGAAATATTACGTCGATGCTATCAATAACAAACCTTCAGCGTAAACGAAAACATGACACATCATTGAAGCGTCAAGGGTTCTCGATCTGTATCCTTCGGTAATAATGTGTAACAATACGTCGATGCTATAAATAGGTTAATAGTCCTTTAGTAAAGGAAAACATCACGCCACTGAAACACCAAGGGTACTTGATTCACTTCCTATGCATGCTTAGCGCTTTGGTAGACGTCCATTCAATCAATACGGACAGAACGAACACAGAGCATTTTAAAGATACATGTAGACGCAGTTGGTGAATTTTATTCTTGATTTGGTACGTAAGAGAGTGGTTGAAAGTTTCATAGGGTGAAGTTCGAGCAAAAGTTTAAGTCTCTCACTCACATGTTTGAAAGAAAAACTAGTTGATATCACGTGCTTAATCTCATTTACATATTGGGATTTAACTGATACCAGTGAATCATGTAATCTACTAAAGCCTGGACTGTGTTCAGTGACAAATATTCCATTTGTCTGTAGAAGAATTGAGATCAGTCAGTTAAGTTTGATAGCATTAAAAAAACTTTTATCATGTAGGAACATTTAGGAAAACAGTGTCAAATCTGAAAATCTGTTTTGTAGGAGCTATTCCCATCCAATTTGTTTTGAACAACTACCAGATGAGAACTATAAAAAGATTTAATTTGTAAAATGAAAAACATCCCTACCTACCACATTATTAGGAGCATGTGATCAGAACCATACATTTTTTTTTATTTGGCTTCAGTCGATTTGCAGAATAGGAGTAACTGCTAACAAAGTCACCATGTGGTAATTACGTGTACGTGACTGTACAGCATAAGCAGAGACAAAGTGATTACCAAGTACAGCTTATCACGGTACAAAACCTGGCAATGTGCAGCAACTTGGAAGGTCATATCTGATTGGTAGACAGTCATTATTTACGGCAACTTAAGGAGTTTGAAATTAGAGCTATTCCGTGCATGATTGGCTGTTTGGGATCAATTCAATAAGAAAATGAATTTCAACCCACTAATTGGCTACAGTATTCCGAGATGCTGAACATTCACTGGACCCCACAAAAGGATGATGGCCTTGCCTCTGCTTGCATTAATATTAATCCCAGGCCAACATGTGTTTGATAGCACATGTTTATGTTGTTATCCAAGTCCCAAAATAACACCATGATTTGCCAAAAAAACCACATTTTAAAAAACAAAACACCAATGGAATACTCTGTTCTGAAAGCAAATACTTTAATATCTTTATATATTCAACATTCGTTACAACTTTAAAATTACTGTATGTTACAAACTTGAGCTTAAAGCTTGGTGAAATGCACTAAGTCTTGCAAAATGCTACCAGACGTGATAAAAATTCTAAATATTATTACTCTATGCAACTGCTGTATTTTCAGCATTTTTTACAACTCTTAGGTGAAAAGTCAGGCAAGTGTTATTGTGCAGTAAAGAATATAACCTGGCCACACACAGTGAAAGACTGAAATCTGATTTCCACACAAACTGCACAAACAATGAGTTAAAAGTTACAGTGCATTAAAAGTTCCGTAGCTGTAACATTTGATGATTTTCTCACCATTTTTACTTTAAATGTCAAATAGTTTCTTGTTTTACTCCCTTAAAGTGTTGGAACTGCGCCAGTGTGAGTTTCTTGTTTCAAACAATGTATTTTGTGCACGATATCTTGATGCACCTTGAAATCATACCTGCAACATTTAAATTATACGATGTAGATTATAACACGTTTTAACTTTCATCAATCACCATTGAAATCGAAATCGAAATATCTTTTAAAAAATGGAAGTTTTGAATAGTTCATGTTGTTTGAATGTTGTAATTTTTAAAAGCTCATGGCTCCCATCATATTCCTATCTATTGAT
>LD349221.1:370416-382763 GCA_001465055.1 Ptychodera flava | reverse complement strand
TTGAAAGTTGGTGGGTTCAGAATAACATAATTTGTGCTTACTAATATTTTTTGAACCCAATTCGTAAATTTACTAACAATTTCGAAAGGCCAGGGAGAGCACAGCATGTATAATGTGTGTCTGATTCAAGTGTGTGTGTTCTAAATAATAACACTGGCAGAATTCCAGTCGTGCTGTACATTGTGCTTGGATTGTTTTGGGATTACAAAACTGCATTGATATTAAACAAATGTCATACAGTACTTGCATCACAAGACAACTATAAAACAACATTATGGTAGAATTTGTTTGTTATGAATATGAGGCTGTATGCTAATGATTACAGGACCAGTAGCTGTAACTTTAGGTGACTTTACCCCATTTTGTTTTGTATGTCAACTACAATTTCTTGTTCTACTCCCAAAAAGCATGTGGAGATACACAGTATTCAGCTTGTCAACTCTCTCTGTACGTGTGTAAACTGCATTGTTATTGTTGACAAGCGAACTCTGGTCCTGGCAAGAAGTCACATGTAAACAATAACTGTGCATTTTACACATACAGACGCTGTGTTGGCACGCTAAAAAGCGCATGTTTCAACATGCTTTGGCCAGTACAGGAACTTACTACTGTTGACATACAAAACAAAAAATTGTGAAAAAAAATCACTAAAGTGACAGCTACTGGTGCCTTCATAATGACAAGGAACAAAGAATTCACTCAAAATGATGTTACTTTGCAAAGAATTTATTAATATTTACATTTCTAAATGAATTTGACAAAAAGATGAACCTGGACCTTAAATATGTGTCAAATGTAATCATGGATTCACACGTAACTTGCATGTGTACATAAACACAACAGGACACTATTATTGTTTTTAGTAGCATGTATGAACATGGTAAAATATTTTTACTGATTTCGCAAGACTGACTGTATTGTGCAAAGTGTGTGCATATTGAATAATTGCTTTTAGTAATGGCTTTTAAGTGAATTATGACAAGAACAGTCATTGGAATGTAGTTGGTTTTGGTTGAACTTTGCTAGGTTTTCAAATATGTGAACCGAGCGACACATTTGAAGTCACAGTCCAATCTGATTAAAATCAGATATAGAGATGGCGACGTTTCCATCTTTGCTAGTTCTTGGCCATTCTCGTTACATGCTATAGTCACCTCACTACATCTGAACCACTGCCATTTATAGTAGATTGCGTTCAAACCTCCCAAATCCACCGGAACAGCGGACCAATTGGAAAGAGGTTTTACAACCGTGATTTGTTATGGAATATAGCATTGTATTTGGAAATGCAACCTGATTGGCTCCTGCAAAGCGAGAGATTTGAACATGATCTTGTATTGCATTGGGTCAGACATAGTGAGGCGGCTGGCAGCTAATGAGATTGGCAGAGAACAAGCAACGGTGGAAAAGTCGTCATCTCCACATCTGATCATTTTTAATCAGATTGAGACTTCACGTCACAGTCACACTGAAGGAAGTTTCTCGTCAAAAAAGAGTAAATTTAGCAATTTTGTGCCAGGTTATCATTTCAACATCTATATTAACATTTAAACTAGTGCCAAGGTATACATACCTCAAGATAGATGTCTCCTTTTCGAAACTGAAAAACTCTCTGCCACTGGGAGCTTTTGGTATTCTTATTGAAATGGCGGAAAGGTCTGTAGAAGATGGAACAGAAGATGTGGAATAATAACTGGTGGAAGATTTCAAGGATATTACAGTCTTGCATATCTCAAAGGACAGCCATAAAATTTCATTGTCAGATAAGAAATTCATCAAACTTTTGCCTAAAAGAACTCTCAAAGTCCAAATGGAATCTTTCCTAATGCTTTTATTCCTTAAAATTTTATTTCCAAAAGGATTTACATTTCTTACCCAATTTTTTACCTTTCAAATCTAGAATTAAATTACTATAATACAAATGAAGCATTGCATTATTGGCCAAACCTGATCATATTTACCACAGCCAAGCGCCTGGCATGAAGAGCGCCCTCTATTGGTGGTTATGGGAGGTAGTAATTTGAGTACTTCACCCCAACTTTTTAGTAGTCCAACTTTTCTGTAGAATGCATTATGATTGGGCCAAAGCTGCAATAAACTTGGTGTCCTGTACCTTAGACCAATAGAATCACTCATCCAATTTTAACATTTATGTACATTCATGTAGTTTTAAATGTTGAGCGCACTGGACGTTTCAAAACGCTAATGTAAATTGGAAAAAAGAAATGGGTGGCCCTGGTGAAATGATAGGGGACACTGGAGCTACTATCGATAGTAAGGTAGTACATGGCTGCTATGCCAAACAATAATTCTACCAAGAAAAAAAAGATTTTCAATTTTTGACAAAATATGAGGTGAAAACTTCATCTACTCAACAGATTTCAAAATAATTTCACACAGGCAGTAGAACCAGAAAAGTATTGTAAAAATTTGAGTCAGAAAACACTCTCCCCAAGGCACATTTTGCCTTAACCTATGCACCCCAAATTCCCTGTGAACAGGTTTATATTCACCATTGATAACAATGGGTTTTGGGCCAAACCATAGTGATGAAAGGGTGGAAGAGGTCTTACCTTTGGGTGTCACTAAAAAAGTGCGGTTTTCTCGCATTTGTCACTATAACATCAAATAAATCTATCCAGTCTGGACCTACGATGTAGTTCATACCTTTTGCTCTGAAAATGATCAGATGAGAATAACTTCATTGTTGTTAAAAAATGGAATTGGAAGCATGGTCCAGTTTATCTATGCTCTGCTAATGCAACATACCACAAACACATTTAAATTGTTTCTTACAATTTAAAACTTATGCACAAATATCTGACAAGAGCATAGGGCAGACATGATGTTTAAATTAAAGTAGAATTTCATTAATGATAATTTTCATAGAGAAAGAAAAGTATCAATTTTGTGAAAGGGCAAAACCATTTGGCACAACAAATGCAAACATAACTGCTTCATGCAAACTTGGAGAGATTACTATGTACAGGGCTCGAAATTAGCGGTAGTCCCGCATCCACAGACTACCAATTTTTCTCTTGGGCTACCAAAACCCATGAAATGGTAGCCCACACAGACTACCAAAGCCTGGGACATGATGAAATTACTTAGTGAGCGGCATGATGTTGGTCGCTGTGAGATGACCGACGCTCATACAGTCAACCCAGTTATGAAAATTTAAAGGCGACAGAGAAGTCGAATTTGTTGTGACAAACTTTCAATAAAGTGTCATTATGTTAACTGATGTACTTGGATGACAGACTCGGGAAATGATAGCCAATGAAAATTTATTTTCATAGTTATTTAATCACAATGTATCAATCACAATTAAACACAAAATTATTCAAACTGCAAAGTAAAAGCTGTCAGACCATCCACAAATTACGCTTTCCGAAGTGTACGAGATCATCCCATGATAGTGTACTATGGTGGAGAAATATAGCCAAAATTGCCACGAAAGTATTAGGAACATGACTGTACCAAGTTGCCATCCTGAAATTCATAGCCAATCTATTTTAGCCATGTTATGTTTACACGTGCTGAGTGAAAAGTCGTTGTCATGGCGAACATCAACATTTGCATATAAGCTCTGCGTATGTGTGAAAGGTCGTCTAGCTTTGAGGCGTCACCGTTGTCCACTACACATGCTATACCCTTCTCCTAAGGCTATGATCTGCAGGTAATGATGTCAAATGACTAGAAAATTCACTTCCTGGATAGAATCATGCAAAATAAATCTTTCATTGTCTAGATATAATAAAAATATCCTTTACAAAAAACTCTTCATTCATGCATGGGCTACCAGACCTTGTCACTGGGCTACCAACTTTAGAAAATGGTAGCCCAATGGGACTACCAGGGAAAAAAGTTAATTTCGAGCCCTGCTATGTACATTGATCTCACAAAGTATTTGAGGAAGGTGGTGATGAAAATTCATTCGGTATGCTCCTCAAAACTAAACACTTTTGATTCTCGCTCAAACTTTCCAACCAGAAACTGTAAACAAATCTTTTTTTCATAATTAAGAATAAAAATCTTGGCCTACTGCGCAAATTTTGGTGAATCAAACAACCTAAAATTTCCACATTACGGGAAAGCTTCATTAACTTAGGAATACCCTACTTCCCTACTTAGTTATCAGAGGATCAATTTCACAGACCTGCCTTTCCTACAATAGCACCAGCTGGATTAGATAAACATAACGATGGAACATTCACACCTTGGGGGATTAAAAGTCTTCTGTTTGTCACCCGAGTTGGTCAGGCAAGGACCCGGGTTACAGGTACCATGCAAGTTAATGTAGTCTTTCCCTAATGAAATATTTGAAATTCAAAATGGCCAACATACTCAGTATTCACTGTATTGTGAATAAATCAAAAAGTTTCAGTTTTTATAAACAAAGATGGTGAAAACTTTATTAACTCTACAGGCTTCAAAATTAGTCCACGGAAGCAGAAGATCAAAAAAGTATTCTTAAAATTTCAGCATCCAAAAAATTGTTCCATACACACATTCTACCTTCAATCAAAGACCTGCTGGTTATCAATACTGATGTAAATGTTTTTGGTTGTGTCAGCATGATAGTACATGAAAAACTTCCATGGCTGACAGACAGTTTCAACAAAATATAGAACAATTCAAATCTCATTGTCTACTTGTTTAACCCTTTTATTTGCCTAACTTTCCCTTAGCCAGACAACTTCAAAGGGTAGATTTTGTAGGCTGTGAATTACATTGCAAGACCCCAAGACCTGAGAAGGCAGTGTGTGTGGTATGACCTACTTGTCCTGAGACTTGCAAGTTTTTTCAATTCTTGTTGAAATACTTACACAAAATCATATGCGCTGTTGGTGATAAGAAACACCTCCTTGCCAATCTCTTTCAGTCTCCGCAGCAATTCAGACACTTTTTGTCCACTTTCTAGATATTTACCTGCAGAGGATATGAATAGGAAACAAGCAAAAAACATAGCTGGTTGTGACACTCACTCTACTACACTGGGTGCAAACCCCATTGGTCTAGTCTTGTGGTTTCAAGCGGTGTGGATGGCCTATCTCTGCTACTCAGTCTATAGTCTTATTACATAAAATGGCACTTTCTTTTTTACTGTGTTTTATACGTCTAATTTTTATGCTAATGCCATGGTCAATATATATAATCCTGAAAATTGAATAGGCGGATCACTCAAAATTGAGAAAAAAGAATGGTTTCCAGGCACATACCTTTAGAATCTTATGTATTTTAGCATACACCCTTCGAAGATGTATTGTCACGCTGATTGATGACAATATTCTAGAATAGCAAGGTACACACCTCTACACATATAGTACTCTCAATAGGTAACGAACCAATCCGTAATCCCTAGCTCCCATTTCTAGAGTAATCAGTGATGAATCATTGAATTTTGGAACTAAAAGTTTCCTTGGCCATCAAAATGAAAACTACTCTTCTCATATTTTATTGCTTTGGCAAACTCAACACACAGCTACAAGGCCAAATATTGACTATTGGCATGATAATAACATGTGAAAAAGACTCTATGAACAGATAATATCATAACAGAATAATGTTTATGTTCCGATTAGCACTGTCCTGTTTTTATCACTCACCAATTGCACTGCCCACAGTTCTGTGCATCTGTCCAGAGTAATGGACAATCTTCACAGCATCCTGGCAAGATAAAAGACACAGAAAATATATAGAAATATCGGGCGACGCGCTGACCATTAACGTTTATTTGTGGGCAGGGGCGAGAGGAAAGCCAAAAATTAACGGGCGAGGCTTGCCGAGCCTGTTAATTTGGCTTTTCTCGAGCCCGCGCCCACAAATAAACGTTAGTGGTCAGAGCGGAGTCTGTTATTTCCATTATATTATCAGCGAACCCAAGAAAACCGTCAAAATTTCCAAAAATTTCAGGAGCGAACGACAACTGGGCCCCAGAAACTGAGCAATACGCGACGCACTGTCAAGCGCGCTGTAAAAAATTGGCAAATCCGGAGATGTTTTCAGAAAAAAGTATCTCAACTTGACCTACAAGTGCTCCATTTTATTTTGTGATTGATCATGATTTACGTTTGAGCTGTAAAGTTACGATACTTTGAGTTGCTAATCTTATTATTCATATTCACGGGCCTGTAAACAAACCATTACTGTGTATTTGTGGTCAGTCACGTGGTTCAGCTCGACCAATCAAAATGCAACGGGCAGGGCATGGTAATATAATTAGATTTATTTAATTTCAAACTGCCTAATCTGGTATTCTCACTGATATGTAGTTTTCGGTGCAGCCAAATTTACAACAGACTCATCTTGACCAATAGAACTAAAATGTTGCAGTTCATATCTGCCTTTTTGAATGCTTTTAGTTTCCTGATTTCACTAAGATTCCTACGTCAACAAACTTTTAGAGTCGGGCAGGTGTAATAATGTTCAATAGATTCATCATAATGTAACATTATGACTACGACTTCACCTTTTTTGTCTTTTGTGACCTTCAACCACTCAGTTTTGGTGTTTTCATGGTACTTAATTTTCCCTAGTCTGAGTTGATAAATACTTTATCCCTGGAATAACATTTTCCACTCAATTTTTTTTTTGCATGCTGCTTTCAAACAGGGACTGCAGGGAATTCACCAATCATATCATTTAATCAGATCATATTTAGATTTGTTTTGCCAACACCTGTTCAGTTGTTAGTCAGCTTTGTTGTACACTCTATCTCCCTACCTCTTGCAAAGTCCATATGATTTAAGGTACCGGTAGTATGCACCTCGAAAGTGAATGACTTAAACTTATGCTCAAACTTTCCTCAAGGAATATTTCAACCATTCTCTTTCAAAATCAAGAATAAAAATCGGGAGTCACCGTGCAAATTTTGGTGCTAGAGAAACAAATTACACAAGATTTATGGATATTTGAAATTCAAAATGGCTGCCATCCCTGCGTTAACACTATACAGAATAGTAAAATTTCCAATATCTGAAAAAGTAAGACCCTGAAAAGTTTTCTTACACCAAGAGCTTTAAAATGAACCCCGACAAGTGGTTGATCAGAAAAGAATTGTAAAAGTTTGAAAGTCTGAATATCTGTCCTCGAGGCACATTCTACCTAAACTACCACCCATCAAATACCCACCTGAAGAAACAACATTTGTGTCAATTCACGAAATACCCCAACTTACAATTGGCATCATTCACTTTGTTTTAACCTTGAATACACAAACTCAATGATTTCAGAGGTGTCATGGGCACACAGAAATGATCGATGGTTAAAAGAGAATTAACGTGTTTACCAAAATGCCCAGTTCAAAGGTTCAAAATCACAATTGATAACAATAGGTTTGGGGCATACCATAGTGGTGAAAGGGGTAAAATTCTTCTTACTCACATGTACATCGATGTAGAGATACTCTGGGTCATACGGTATGTTCTTCTCTGTAAAGTACTGCAAGATTCACAATGACAGGACATTTATTGGTCGTTGTCAATTTTTTTAGTTGCTTGCGTTTGTGAGAGATTTGATCCAATGTCAAGCATCACATGTGTGTGACAATATCAGGATTTGATCAAAGAGTTCAATTTGAAAAGAAGGGTAAAATCATGATTTTGCAGATCTTTTAATAGTCAAGTCTCTCTCTTTTAATAGTCAAGTCTCTCTCTTTTAATAGTCAAGTCTCGGTGTATGCATACGTTGGCATGGTGCAACATTCAATTTTCAAAGTACCTACACTATTGTCCCTAGATAGACTTCCTGTGTGTGGATCCAATTACTTCATTGAAACTGATATGACTGATGTACGTGTACATGGCTATGGTGAGTCGGGTGCAAAACTGAATACAGAAACTTATCAGGAACTACTGACCTCAATGATATTTGCCAGTAATGTCATCTCAGGAATTGAAAACATGTCCATCATCTGTCTTAGATTACCGCTCTGTTCATTGAAAGAGATGAAGAAAAGAAAAGTTGTCTTCACCAAAGGCAGGTATGTCATTTGATGACAGTATCTTGACATGTGGTAGATCACGTATTGCATCCATCAAATAATATACATGTATGCACAAGTGGAATAAGGCCAATCTTTTGACTGCCAACAGGTTAGGATGATTACGTTACTGACGTAGAAACAAAATTTTGTGGAAGGCACATGGCAATATCCAATCACGGTCCCCATATCACTGTATAGAGGGACCGTGATCCAATACATGAATTAGAGTCACATTCAATATTACCATCAAAGAAATTTAAGTGCAAAAATCTACCATATTTCCACTATCCATACCCACTGACACAGACACACAAATCATCATATACCCCTTTATAGTATACAGTAGTGTAGTCAAAAGGTGCCTGAATCAAATCAAAGCAACATATCATGCAAAATGTCACAGAGATTATCACAATCAGATCACGTCATTAAAAATCACTATGTTCATGATGTCTTCACAGGACAAATCAATTATTATCACAATCACGTATATCTATATATACAGGGGGGTTGTTACACTACATTACGTGGGAGACACTGTACTTTTGCTACTTGACAGAAATAGATGAACATGATGGTTCAGTAAATGAACACAGACAGCTGAACATTGCCACATGGAGTTGCCATCAAAACCCATACGTGAGGAATGAAGTACACGTTGGAGTGAAATAATTCCACTTTTACATTGTTCACCTAGCATTAGCTCACACAGCATTACTGCAAAGATACCACTTTTGTACAAAATCAACCTAAACACACATCACTTTCAGATATTTAATCAGAACACACCGTTCCATGAAATGAATTCATCTGGGCTAGAGGGATGTGTGTGCCATCATACAGAGCCTTCACTTCATCATCTGGAACTGGATGTAAACCTCTGAAAACAATAGACGATGTATGAAATTACGTCACATGTCAGTACTGGTGATGTGCTATGCCCTGAATACCAAAGTCAATTTTTGTCGCCTTTATGAAATATAACGCAGATAAGTTTTTTCATTTCCAGGCAATTTTTTTTTCAGATTTTTCCCAAAATCTTGATACAGAACTGTCAACAATGAAAGTTATGGCCATGTGGTCCAAAATTTAAAAAAAAATTACAGATAAATTCATAAAAAGTGGTAAACTGTTGTACAAACATTTTTGTAGGAAAAATTACAGCACTTATAGGGTTACTTGTAACCATAATGTTTTTATAAGGCTGCGTGCAAGACTGGCTTCCTTGAAAAGGAATTGTCAATCAAATACAACTTGCTTTTCTACATTCATGTATCCACTCTGACCATCATCTAGTCTCGCTTCCAGACCTCGTCGCTTTGCCAGTGCAAAGTGCGCCGCTGGCGGTAGGACATGGAGAGTCGCGGAGCGACGAGCGACGAGTCGCGAAGCGACCCGTCGCGAAGCCAGTGGAAAAATCACTTAATGTTCCTACCGCCAGCGGCGCACTTTGCACTGGCGAAGTGGAGGTCTGGAAGCGAGACTAACCATCAAGTCCAATAACAGGACAAGGTACATGTACCCATCATGAAAGAGTAATGAAGGGTTTAGTATAATGAGAAGTATACCGGTATTATAGCTTTGTCAATACCAGTGGATTTTGTGACGTCATATCCTCAGATATTACTAATAATGTATCTGATTATCAAGCGTTGTGGCCCAGATATTTTCAGCATCTACTAATTCACCGGCATATCACCAAAACTATAAAATAATAGCAATAATGTACCCCCTCCTGGCCATAATGGACTTAAACGGGAAGTTACAGTACCGTGGGCACACAATAGGGGGATTACTGATGACGCTGCCGTTTGCATACACTAGGCGGAAGTTTTTGAATTCTCATAGCATCGCTTTGACCGAGTGATAAATTTGAATAATCATGATGGGCACTTTCGTAACATATGAAAGAGGGGTCAAATGGTCGTACAGCGAACACATTTTGAAACATTTGTTCTGCGACAAAAAACAGAACATTTTTTCAGTTTATTTTCGACACAAGTTAAGTCGCTATACATTCATAGACATAATATGCAAGATTCAATGACAATGTCCGATCAGTAGCGTGGCAGTTTTTACATTTGCATAGATTTACAATAGTCCAGATTTTATAGGGAAAGTTCCTGTTTAGATAAACTTTACACTTCATAATGTACTCAGCTTTGCCTCGTACATTATGTTATGCAAAGTTTCCTTTTGTCCATAATGGGCCAGGAAGGGGTACATTATATAATGCCTTGTTCATGAGCACAATGCCTTGCTCGTATCTCAAATTCATCTTTTCACAGTGAACACTGAACCATATAGTTAACATGCCACACAATTTCATAAAAATCACCAACATCATTGTAATTCCAAGTACCATACATAACAATGAGATTGCATCACATTTCAGCCGGTACAGTCAGACTCACCTATAAACAGTGCCAAGCTGTATGTAGTGAAATGAATCTATCTTCATCAGCAGACCCTGCACATTGAACAGAGATGTACCAACACTGGGTTAATATGGAAACCTGTCAATCACAGCTAATCTGCAAGCTGATACTGAACATCAGCCCATAGCATCTGATTTTTAACAGGTTTATTTTCCTTGCATTTCCCATATTATCAAAGGCCCATAGCTGTAATGTTTTGTAATTTTTTCACTAGTTTTGTTTTGTATGTCAACTACATTTTCTTCTTCTACTCCATATTAACCCTTTCAGGCCTAAACCCCTATAGCTCTTGTAAGTTACCAGAAAGTCAGGCCTGAAAGGGTTAAAGTATGTTGAGATACACAGTGTTTTACTTGTGAGCTCAGTCTCTACATGTGTAGACTGCATCGTTAATTGTTGACAAGTGAATTCTAGTCTCGACAACAGTTCAAATGTCGACAATACCATTGCACTTATAATGCTTACATGATATATTGACAAACTAAAGGGTTGGTGTTTCCACATGCTCTGGAGAACAGAGCAAGAATTTGCTGTTGGCGTACAAAACAACCAGTGGCAAAAAATATCATCAAAATGTTACAGCTGCTGGTCCTTTATTATCAAAGTGTTCCTGGGATTTAGTTTTAAAACATCACATTGCAGGTGTCATTTGACTGCGAGTGATTGATGGAAGCGAGATTGGTTACAGTATAACATGGGATTGCACATAGCAGCAAAGCTACCAAACTGAAAGCAGTTTCTGTGCATAAACTCTCTTTATTTGTTTGGATGGCTGTGTCAGGTTCCTTTAAGGCAGTATGCGCCTCGGTGACAGATATTCAAACTCTCAAACTTTTAACGATTCTTTTCTAACCTACCACTTGTGACTGTTAATCCAACTGAAACACAAGTGTAAACAAACAAACAAACCAACATAGAGACAGTAACATTTGCTGTCCTATAACTCATTTTCATCACTGACCTTTGACACGTCAAAGTGAAGACCTCTCACAGCAAAATCTGGTTGATATGGAAGATCTGCAATGTCTTCTGGGTACTGGTGTATCAGGAAAAACATTAAAAAAATTAAGGATTCATTTCTTTTTAAGTTAGAAAATTGTTAAGAAAGAAAAATCAGCAAAGAAATAATACCATTCCCTACTATTCATTGGACAGGAAAATTTCCGGAACACTTTCACTGAAATTTTTTATTGAATCAGATTTGGAATTGTGGGAAATCACTGACAAGACCAGCATGATTTTTTTTCCTTTAATTTGAATCTTTGATATTCCTAGCAAACCACATTTGATACTAGGGGTTCCCTCTCTCTTTAAAGGCCAGGAACATGATTCCAAGATCAAGTTTGTTTCAGTCTATGAGAGGATATTATGGAGTGTCATAGCCTTTTGTTTTCCATTGTGGATTTCCCTGCGAGACAATCTGATGCCGGCAAGGCCTTTAAACCTTTCACCCCAAGTTCCCTGTATACAGGTCCAACTTTACCATAGAAAACAATGGATTTGGGACAAACCATGGTGGTTAAAGGGTTAAGATACAGTTAAATAACCTGTGATCACTTGTTTACACACTGTTCTTATCTGCCTGCAAACATTCATTACTTGAGATTGGAAGATTTCACAAATCACTTCCTTCCACTGTGTATAAATAAATGTCAACAGTACAGGTACTGCAAGTATGGAAGCCTTTTTTCCCCCTGAAGATGGTAGTGTTACTGATGTGATCTTAAAGGCATGGTCAGGCGTCAGATTGTCTTGCCAGGAAATTTACCCACTAGAAAACAATTTCAATGGAAAACGAAAGGCTATGACACCTCCATAATCTTCTTACAGACTAGAACAAACTTGATCCCTGGGATCGAGTCCCCTACCTTTAACAGCTTGACGCAATCACGTGATAAGGTGAAATTGCTAGCATAAAGCAT
>LD349221.1:342955-359579 GCA_001465055.1 Ptychodera flava | reverse complement strand
TTGGAGATGGTGAGTTGCGATGACAGAAGTTGAAGTGCTTTGGGCCTGTCCGGCTGGTTGTTTATTTCCTTCTCAGCTGGCAGAGTAAGCTGGGAAAACATGAGAAACAAATAACATTCATATATGATTTATCAGTGAAACAGCAACACTCTGCCCTATGGTTGCAATTTGTGGTTTGGTAATACCATGATTTTTTCAACTCATAAAACTGCAACTACACATTTTTGCTTATTTTGATATATAAATTTGAGGGAAAGAAGCCAAGAAAATTCCAGTACAAAGAGCTGGTAAAAGGATTGAATATGCAGGAATAAATTGGGTATTTGTATGGCATATACATATTCCAATCAATTTCATAGAAATAGTTTGCATCCTTTTTAGATATATAACATTTGCAATTAACACAACAGTCACTAGGGATACACATAGCATACTAGGTCTAACTTCACAATTAGAACACAATCATAAAGCACCATTTTTATGGGTACTAATGTGGCTAAGTGCACTCGGATAGAAACTTCTTACATGCTAATTTAAAACCTTCAGCTGTGGGTATTTGTCACAATTTTTCATAATACAAATTAATACATTATCTTTTCTCAGATTAAGCATGAAGTTAATGAATCCCTTGTAATCAATACAAATATTGTATGCTAAAGAGCTAAGTATATGCCATGAAACAGGGTTTTCATGGAAACACAATTACCCTGCGTTTAATAAATAATATGCACAATCATAAATACTCTATCATGCATATAATAATTTTCTTTATTTCATGAGAATCACAAAATTTGCATGACCTACCTTTGGCATCAGAGCATCTATTCTGATGTCACGATGTTCAAAGTCTGTTGGTGCACTGTGGTCATCTTTCTATTTGTAAAAGTATAAAGTGAAGTGAAAAATGAGGGTATTCGCTTGACACACATCGGTTGAGTTTGCAAACGTTTGATGATAGTAAAAACATTTCATATTGTTTGTGTGTAAAACTAATTAAATGAAAATTTTTTATTAAAAGTCAAAATATAATGCAATTATATTACAATAGACACATACAGCGTGTACACACTGTGTAAAGTATTAAATGAAAACGGTTTGTGATTGAGCCAGGAAAAATTGATTTGGATAAAACAAATTGTTTTCTGTAAAAAAGGTACATCACTGTCATTATTCACGCCATTCTGAGATCTTGCTTGGGGTCTTTTCTGTTGGTTGGAGGGAGACTTTTCTCAACGGCGCATTAATTACTAGTACTCTAAAAGAGGAAACTCACCACTCCAGTGGCCATGTTGTTGGCAAACTGGTAGAGCCAAAGTATTGTTGAATAATCCAGGAATAAATTCACAGGGTTGAGCTTCATGAATATGTTGGATTGTGGCACTGAAAAACAGGTAAGTGGGTGTGGTGACATCTTTGTTCATCTCAGAAGTGTGTGAAGAGTAGTGGTATATAGGAATTATATTTACGTTGAATATATGTTCAATAAAAAAACCAAATACTTCAACTTTCAATATTTCTGCTTCAAAACAATTTGTAATGCACTTGAGTGTTTATATTGCCCCAATTCTCTCAACCATACTGGTACGTGTAATGCTTGATATGTTTCCAAGGTAGACAGCAATTATTTTCATTCATACTGTCCAGAAAGCCTGTTTCCCATTATTTATCCACCTCTGAAAGTTAATAAGGTTTAACCTAGACACAATTTTAACAAATCTATTCCTTGATCAATATACGTTACTGTACCATCTCTTACAAATCACTGTGAGAACATAATGTGGTATATTTTTACCTGGATAGTCAAGTCCATCTGGGAAGTAGTACGAGGTGTGCTCAATGTGAACTGAGGACATATCCGGCGGTAGAAAGAGGGCTTTCTTGTCTGATGACAAGAACTTCTTTGAATGAGCTTTGTGGCTTGACTGAGCTGTTGACACAGAGTACAGGCAGAAATCTTCAACCCTGATCATGAAGGTGTTCTCCAGCAGCCTGGCCTGCTTTGCTGGTGACCTTGAAGCTTGTTGTTGACCTTTGACCTGGGAAGGTTTGGGCTGACCTCTGACTTCTCTTGACTGACCTTTATCATCTGTTGATTGTCTTTGATGCCTGGTTTTGAAGGATTTACCTTGATCTTGAGCACATTTTACTAAGTAGCGGAAGTGAACCATCAGGTGTTCAACCCAGCCATCCCTGGCCGCCATTGCTTCATCGTATCTATCCCAGTGTCCGCGGCTTGTGTCTGAAAACCAAAGAAATGTACACTATCAAGAAAACACATTCAAGTCAGTATTTTTCAAAGAAAGTCCACTTTGTTTCTCATCTTAGCTATTCACTAATTGTCAGTGAAAATCATGCAGAACCATGGGAGGTCAATGTCAACTTGCCCATGCTGCTGAACTTGTCTTTTACATGACCTATTTTATTGCAGAAAGTTCCTAAATAGATGGAGACTTATTTTGATGAAAGCCGAGACAGTCTTAGATCTTGATTCAGAGCGAAATCACATATGTTGCAAAACTACAATAGATGCTATCAATACGAGTATGAATCGGCTGCATAAGATTTTTCTTGTCACAGCAAGCAACTGCAACATTAGGGTCGCTGAAAAGTTCATGTGGTTGTTCTGCAAAATGTCGATTTAATAATACAAGGTCAAGATTGCTACTCACTAGCTATGTGGTATGGATACAAGTCCAATGATAACCTCTGTAATGTTATTTGCATTGCACCACCATCAATACGTCTCTTAAATGTTTCTGAAACACAATATGACCCCTTTGCATTAGTGTTGCACTTAAAAGACGTTCAACATACTGTATTGCAAGATGCACAAAGGTGTAAACTTCTACATTCTAACAGTCGCAGGCATCATGTGCTACCGGCAAAATTAAAGTTGAGATGGGAACTTCATATTTTATTCTGAGAAACTGATGGTGACTATTACACTAACAGTTCCAAAAAGCATACACAAAATTAGATGAAATATTGTGAAGTAAAGGTAAATTCTACAAACAAATTACAATCTCATCTACCGGTATACTCTTGTGTACTGTTCTCAAAATTCATGATTAACTTTTTCGGGCTGGATTCCCTTTAAATAGGAGAAAATTTGGTACGTCTCCAGAAAGTCTGGCCTGAAAGGGTTAATGCCAAACCTAGAATGTTTGTGTTGGAATTTACCAGGGATGAATGCACTATAAATGTGGATTTTTTTTATGTTCTCAGTTCAAACTTACTAACTTGAAGTGTTTCACAATCTCATGTTACACTGTAGTTTTTGAAATGACTAATTGATTCCAAACATTACTTCAATTTTCACATCTGGCTGTGACAGATATGTGTAAGATACATGTATACTGCAAAGTTGAAAAATTTGTTTTTCCTATGATATATACATACCCGGTATTTCCTGAAAACCATTAACTCTTTGAGTGATGAATTTTTTGCCACCAAAATTTGAGTTCTACATGTTACCAATTTTTATGAATTTTTCTGTAATATTTTTGGTAATTTTGGACCAAATGGACGTAAAATTTCATTGGCTACAGTTTCTAATCAAAACTTCGGCAAAAATCTGAAAAAAGGTTGACTAGGGTACATTTTGAAAAGGTGACAAAAATTGACTTTGCGCTCAAAGGGTTAATCTCAGCATATTCTATGTCATAATGGTACACAAGTACCATATGATGAAGGGTGGGTTGGGAGAGGGCGTTGGAGATGGGCAATTTTAACTTGACACAGATATGGACGACATTACTATTGCATTTACATCCTACAAAACAAAACAATATAACCAATACAAGAGAAAGTTGGATTTAACCAAACGGTATTTGATTTGCAAATAACGTTTCAGAAAACGAATATAATATTGAATATAATAATATTAAACATACGTAGAAAAAGCTGTAATGTAGTTATTGCACAACATTATGTTTATGAGAATGTGACTGAGTGATTGTGGGATATGAGTGCCAGTTTATGTCAAGTAACATGTAAGTGTCGCGGTATGAGGCCTGACAAAGGGGAAGAAATTAATCAGAGCAGAAGCTCCTAACCAAGTGTAGCAGTTTGAATGAAAAATTAATTTAAAATATTGTAGGTTTCTGAAAGCATTTCTTTCTATAAAGCTAACAAAACTGTCAATTTTAACTGTCTGGTTCCTTTGGCAAAGCTCCAAAACAGTACTTGTTGCCATAGCAATGGTTTGATTTAATTTTGTTTCTGAGTCATTGGTTTCTGTGGAAACCTTTCAAGGTGTTCACTTAAGTAATCAAACAAGGTTGATGGGAAACAATTTGCTGTGTTTGCCTTTGGCTGTGGATAACATCAGAGAGACAATCGCTCTTCCAGTAAGGTTCATACCGGTATATGTGAATATTGTGATAGAAGATTTGACTTTTGATGATTAAATAACATGCTAATATATTCAGAATATTGAACAGATAGGCCTATTTTTTCTTCCAAGAGTGTAATAAGTTAATAGTCATACTGATAAAACACTGAGCTGGAATGTTCCAAAATTGACTAAGACAAGAGATACGCAACATTTATCCACACCAACAGTGATCCAATTTGAGGAAGACATGTTTGGATCATACAACTGCAAGGCAGAAAGATGGAATGAGTAAAACTACTGTGTAAAATTGCAGAAAGCCATCGATAGACATATAGAATCACTTTGACCACTGGTGAAATGATTCCAGATTCTATCCAAATTTTGGAATTTAACTATATCATAACCTACTGTACATGTTGGTAAATCAAAACTGTTTTATGGTTGAGATGACCTTCAACAGAGAGGGATGTGTGTTAAAGAATTAATGAAAATCAATGCTTGATGTTTCTGATTTGCTTCCAAGGCCAGGGCGTAGAATGACTGAACCAAATGTACAAACCTCTTGCAATAATGAAATTTCGGAATTTGGAGGTGTGGTCAACTTGATTCCAGTTCCGATCAAAGGCCATGAAATGTGCAAAACCAAAAAGCTACCTCTACTGAAAAGTGTTAAAATTAAGAAATATGAAAAGAATGAAATTTAGGAAAAAAATGTTACCTGATTTGGCTGTATTTGTGATTTGTTATGACAAGTGATGGAAGCACAAACGTAAAAGAGCAGAATGCATTAGATTACACCAAATAGAAAGGAATGGTAGAACAGAACAGAAGAAATTTCATGCAGGTGAAATTCTGGCTATTATAATGAAATAATATTAATACATATGAACCTAAAGTATTTCAATGAAAATAAAAAGAATCTTTAATATTGAAAGACATTGAGTCCTGTCCAATAACTCAAGACTCAGTTTGTTAGTATGAAAGTATAGTACAGTAATTAAAAATTTCTAGTATCAAACAATGTTATTAAGGTCAGAGGTTATAGCCCTCCTCTTACATGATTAGCCTGAAACGTTGCTAAATATTGCTTGGAATGAGTATCTATTTTACTTGAATGTATTCGTGATTTGCTGATTTAGATTATTTACATCCCGGTAGTTGCATAATAAATTACATTGCAATAAATATACTTGTTTGAAGAGTTAGTTTCAGAATTGGCAAATACTACGATGGTAAACATTTATTGACAGATACACCAATATAAATCCATCATAAAATATCAAATCAAATCAAATCAAATCAAATCAAATCAAAACGATCAGAAACTACTTAAACATTTTGTGAATACAGTAGCTGTATCTGCAAACTTTCCATTAAGGTAGCTACATACCTTATACACACTTTCAGGTTTTTATTTTTTCTCAGTTAAAAAAATAGAAGTGTCAAACCCCAATAAAGTATACATTTTATGAAAGACCTGGTATTGGGGAATCCGACCGTGCACAGTACACAGTCATTATTTGCATAATAGTTACATGACAAGTGTTTTGCTGAACCTTCCAAAATTTGGTTTTTCCTCCCTAAAGCACACACGCTGCAAGATTTCTGGTTGAAATTTATGCATTTACTAGCCTTAGTAATACCCTTCAAATCTATATGCAATTTTTTCTCCCAGTCTCCATTCAAATTATATGGCGCGAAAATGACAATTCCTTCAAAAACACCTAAGTTTAACACTTTCAGTAGTGCAAAGCAAAAAAAAAAAAACTTTAAGGCATAAAAAGGAAATCCCAGACACGCATTTGAAGGATATTATCAAGGCTCGACCATGCAAATTTCAACCGTAAATCTTGCTGCGTGTTCGTTAAAGGGAGGAAAAACCGATTTTTGGAAGGTCAGCAAAACATTTGTCACTTGACTATTATGCAATAATGACTGTGTACTTTGCATGGTCGGATTTCCAAATATCAGGGCTTTCAGAAAATATATACTTTATTGGGGGTTGGGATTTCTATAACTGAGAAAAAAATAAAAATCTGAAAGTGTCTATAAGTTATGTCACTACCGTAAGCTTGTATACAATGTTCATGGAGGATAAGATTTCATGTTTTGAATACAACAGCAAAAACCAACACAAGTAGTAATGTAAACAGTATGAGGAGAGCACTTCTTGTGATTTTGAATGAGTATTTTTTTTTTTGCAGAGAAGGGTTAGTGGATAGAAGATAGTATCACTCTGATTAGTGTTATAATATTTCAAGAACAAACCTTTGCGATATTTTGAAGCTATGTCGCAGAAAAAATGTACATAAATTCATGTGAATGGTGACAGATCAGGAATGAAAAAAAATCTGATTAAATGAATTATTTGCTGTATATAGAATAATGTTAAAATTCAAAGATGAAAGTGCAAGGGTTAAGTTCATTTACAAGCAAATGACGTATTGTGTTTTTGGAAAAGTGAAGACGCAGATGCCCCATCCATAATTCATTCACAAAAACTGACTCTGTGGAAAATGCTAAATTTTTTGATGAAGGAAGAGGAGCATGATAAAATGGTTCAGATAATAACAGAGGCTTAGAAAGGTTCCTGGTGTGTGCCTTGTTGTGTGGCTACTGGTACCGGTACATCGAAAAGTGTGAATATTTCCTGTCCAAAAAATGTAAAATTAGGAAATGCTTCATAATCGTTTTGAAATTGTAAAGTATTCTCACCTTCCGACTCAGGTCTGTTTTGCTCATCACAAAGATGTAAATCAACTCTATTCATGACAACATGGTAGGATGACTCCACCACGTCGTATTTGTCAAAGTGTTTCTTGGCGGCCAATGCGTCTGCTGACAGGTTTTGTTGAGTTCCCTGAGAAGACTGGTTTTTACTCTGCTGGCTTAACAGCTGCGACTGCAGTGGAAATTATTATGGAGGAGAAAAATCCTGAGAGAGTTGAAGGTACACAAAGCATCATGGCCCTGAGGGTAGGGTATTGGACTTGTGATGAAACGATTGAAAGTCTAGGACCAATGTGTGGCCAGAGTACTGCAGTCATTATCAGAGGGTGTTAAGGGCAAGACTCTAGCATGGTGTTGTGCCCTTCAGTATGGCACCTAACCCTTTTGCCACCATGGTTTGAACCAATCCCATTGTTTTCTATGGTAAGGATGGACCTCTAGAGTGTGAAATGGGGGTGAAAGGGTTAAACTCCTCATTGCCTCAGTGCTTGACTGTGCATGTCCTGCTCACTGCTCAATGTGGTAGTGGCTTATCGGAACCATATCCTGTAAACGGGCTTCTTGCCCATTGGATAATCAAGTAAAGTAAACAAAAATGAAAGTTTTAAAATGGCATGCAAGGTCATGACCAAATACAGACCAGTGCCATCAATGAAAAGACACTTGTTGCATAATGCAGTCCTAAATAAATGAAAAGTTCACATTGAAATGAAGACAAAAAAACAGCACTTTCTTGAATCCAAAAATACTGAATTCTACTTTACCTGTGACTCAATATTTGTATCTGTCTTCACTTGGTTTTCAGATTGCTTATTGAGCCTTCCAAGATACTGACAGTATTCAATGACAGCCTTGACCTGCGAGTCAGTTAGCACCCATAGTAAATCCTCAAGCAGCAGTTGAACTTTGGACGTAAGCATCATGCAGTCCAAGAGACGTTTCTTGACAGTGAATCTCACTTTCCCTTGATTGGTTATCAGTCGTATGGGAGTCGTGGGCCTATTGGGGTCCTTTTTGATGGCGTCAACTTCGATGCGCAGTGACAACCAATCAGCTTCTTTGAAGATAAGGATCTCTCCTCGATTCATGTCTTTGATCCTGGTGAGTCGCAAGTCTGCAGGCTGCCATGTCGGTCTCATGCTTCTGATGCGAAATCTTGAAATCTGCGGTACAGTTCATGACAAAACTAAGCATGAAGAAATATCCCACACATTTTGCAGGCTAATGGAATTTATCAAATGGAAACAATTTATGATTCAGATGATGGTCACAGATTCTGTAACTCATAGATAGACCCCCCAACCTACACACACTAAGTGACACCCATTCAATTCAAAATATGGTACAACACTGACTGAATCAAGACAAATATCTTATTGGAGTGTTTCATTTCGCAAATGTATGAGTCCAATTCACAAACATTTTCAGGTACATGTACATTAAGAGATGGGTACACTATCTGTACAGATTTCATCAGTTGTGACAGAGATACCGTACTTTACTGCAGAACACCTTTGTCTAAAATAATCTTTTTGAATTCTGGCTAACAATGGTTGGTGATACATGTACCAGTATACCGGTATTGAATTTCATTTTTGATGAATGTGAAAGTCACACCCGCTTTAGGCGTGTACAGGTGTTCTTCTACCGGGTATATGTATTATCTTACCTGGGCTGAAGCCTGGAATGCTTTGGAATGAAAGTTGATGGTAATTGCATTGACAACAACAAAGAGCCCGTCGATCACTTTATCAGAGAAGCCATATTTCCCTCCAGAACTGTCAAGTTAAAAAAGAAATCACACTTTAAGAAATGTTAAAATACACTCCCAAGATTTGAGCGAACAGACAGCTGTCAATATCCTGAAAAATGCAAACCTATGTATGGTGTGTGTGTAAATCCCATGAAAAATCCACTGGAAGAAAACTCCACATAGAAGAAAATATTCATTTATATACATATACCGGTAAATCGTACATCAACTTATGTCTTGCCATTGGTATTGGTATATCCAATACCGGTATGTTGCAATTTAAAATAACAATGACTTAATGTTTGAAGGTCCCTGAAAAAATACAGCTGCAAAGATAAGTTTTACTGACTAAATGTGCTATAACATACATGTACCATAATAATAAATTTTCAAAAAGTACCAGTAATCAGATGTACCAGTATTTATATTCATGAAAACATTCATAATTTGTAAGGAACACAACAATGCCTGATGACAAATATTCAAATTTTACAAAGACATTACTCTAGTGTACAGGTTGCACTTATAGTACATGTAACTCCGTATTTTGATTCTAGGACTTAGATTTTTTTAAAGTAATCATTGCATTGTTAAATACGGTAGTGAAGTGGAAAGCTCTGTACCTGTCCAGTAATTCATACCGGTAGACTATTTGCCTTCTCAAGTGGTACCGGTATAAATTCAACTATTGGAATTTCTCATGCAATTTGCCAGTCAAGTTTCAGACCAGGTTATCTGAGAAAGCAACGTGTAAGACTGCCTGACTGTGTATGTCCTGTGTGGCAGTGCATCATAGACAGGTTTTCCTCGAGGGTCTCTGAGTGCATCAATCATAGTAAACACAGCTGCATAATCTTGTCCACTTACCTCATGATTTCGTGATGTACTCATCTCAGTCATGGTATTAGCAATTCACTTCATACATCATATTAACCTACATATACCGGTACCTGTGTCACAGTATTCTGTATATAATTCATACGTATCTCACCTGTGCAATGGTACGTATTCAGTTCTCTGCCGCAGCTGCTCAGTAATTTCCATTTCCACTTCAACCTGATCCAGGTACTGTTCAAAATGAACACAGGCAGAAAAAAAAAATCAGTTCAAATAATCTAAACCAGTGTTTTTGCTAAGGTGTGGTTACATACCGGTAGGTAAACGCTTTGGGAACCCCGGTACCATTTCTATAGTCCCTAATCTCATTGTATTGATATTCTGAGGGAACCCTGGTACCATGACAAGGGAAACCCGGTAAAATCTACCTACCGTAGGTATCACCCTTAACAAAACCACTGTAAACTCAAATACATCCATGTTATATATTTTAGTGCCACATAAATGTAATACATGTACATTGATAATATTAATCCTTTCACCAATATACCAGTAGTCCCAGACAATTTCATTGTTATCAATGGAGATTCACTCAGAACGTGTTTACTGGCAATCAGGAAGAACATATCTCAATTCCCCGTTTTACATCAAAGAATGTTCTTATACATGTACTTTTACCGGTATATTATTACTTAAGGATCTTTTTTGACTATTTATAATTTGTCACATTGCCGATTTTTGAAAGTACTACTTTAATTAGAAAATTGATGATTTAATTCTATAGAAAGAGGAAAAGAATCTGACATTCTTGATCTATTTAAGCTTTAAAACAGTATTGAAAGCTATTACCATCGCTATCAGTGCAATAGCACAGAAAAAATACCTACCGGTACATGTACAGACTGACACATTGTACTTGTGTGTTCATATGAACCGGGATACATTAGACACACATTTTCAGAGATATACCGTATGTGAGGAAGCATAACAAATCAAATTGAAAATATTTTGTTTGTTGACGTACCAGACTGGCAGGATGTGTTTTAAGTTTTGTCCATGGTATCTGCAAAAAGAGATAAAATAAATATTATAAGCTCTTTTTGGTATTTATACACATACCAAATATGAGCTAAAAATCATTGTGAACTAGAAAATCAACTTGTACTGTACACATACAGTACACATACGGTACGGTACGTGTACACATACACATACATGTACATGTAATATAATGTACCAGTATTTGTACTGCTGCAGTACATTGGTACAGTGCAGGTGTACCTAACGGGTAAGTGGCTCAACAAATGATCCATCTCTCCCATGTAAGAGGAAGTTTAAAACTTCTGCCAAAAATTTCCTCCAGGAAACTTTAAATACAAACTTCTGTTAAACAATCAAGAATAGAATCAGGAGTCAACTTGCAAATTTTGGGATTTTAATATAAAGGCACACATTACCTAATATTTACAGATATTTTGAATTCAAAATGGCGTCTCCACCTTGTGTTAACTCTACAGTGTATAGGGAAAAATTAAAGTGTGGATTTTCATAAAGGACAATACAACTAACTTGTAAACATCCTTTTCTCTACTGGCCAGCTAAGTATTCTAAAAATTCAGAGTCTGACTATCTATCCATGATGTACATAATACTTGTCAAACCAAACCTTCCTATGAACTTTCCATGAACCATTGAAATGGAAAGGACGTACCGGTACATTGTATGCAAGGGTAAACTATTGTGTGCACATATCAGTTTCACTTTAGAACTGCAAGAAAATTGAGATTATGCCATAAGGGGTTGTTAAGCTTTGAAATGTCAGACTTGTAGAATTGATATCTTCTGAGAAGACAGGATGGAGACCTACAGAATTGTCAACAATGGAGCCATTCTGTCTAAACCATGCTGTTTAATATCCTTCTCAAGCCTAATTGCTAAATTGGTTGGAAAACTAAGAGTACCGGTACTTGTACAAAATCTGCTCATACACATGTGGATTTTGTGTTCTCCGAGAGGAAAGAAAAGTACACATAGCATGATGGCCAAGTCAATACTCTACTACCACCTACGTACAAGTATACTTTAAAAGCCTTGATTAGACGACTTTCATGAACTTAGTTGAAGAAGCTAAGCTAAGTGGTCTCACTCGCTTGGAAAGCTTTCTTTCTTTAAAGAGTCCATCTCATGTTTCAATTTCCTGAAGCAATCTTGAAAGGCAACTCCTGCCGTAAGCCCTGACAAGGCTTCAAGTAAGATTAAATTCTTGCCTCATCATTCAGACCCAGCACTTATTTATCACTTATCACTATGTATGAGCGAATATTCCCAAAAGATGCACAATTAAATGATAATGTTTATTGGAATCTGGCTTGATGCTTTTCGTCACAAGAGAGAAATTTAGTCCTCTTTAAAGTGTTATTTCCTGTCATTTCTAGATGGGCTATTCACACCGGTAGATGTCTCTCCATTCTCTCTCACCATATAACAGCATCTCCCGGAGTACGGTATGTGTAGATCTGTATAGTTATCCGTGTGTATACTCACACACATACTTATGAATAATAGTTCTGTCTGCATTGTTTTACAAGGATTTGGAAGTACAAAAAGGGATGGATATAATTTAAGCATATGGTACATGCATGTATTACAATTAGAAGGAGCACCTCCATGCAATTTTTGTGTACTTTGGAATCCATGAGGTGGTTATGGTACTGTACCGGTATGTATGTAACCCATGAGACACTTCATAAGGAGTTTCTGTAAATCAATACAGCTGAGTTGGAGTAAAGTGAGTGTACTAATATTCAATTCAGAATTTTCCTGCCGATTATATGTGAGTGCACACATCCATGACAGATTTTGCCTAGGATGTTCGGCACCTGTGTAAACTTTGAACCTATTGTTGTGTCACAATAATCAAATTCAGCTCACATTTCTATATATACTTAAGACATTAATTTTTCAGGAACATTCCAATTCAGACAGTATCTCAAACATCCGAGTTGCATTGATACAGTAGATATGTTTTATTGATCACGGTGCAGAGTAATATGCTCAGCTCTATGAAACTTGTCATTAAGTGAAAGCAATATATGGTATGAAGAAAGTACACAGCTGCACATACAGGAATGGCATCAGGCTCTTATTTGATGGTCTGGATGATTTGTATTTCTTTTGTTGTTTTAACAATAGCTCTGATCCTGCTACTTATACTTTTTTCTTTCAATTGCCATAAAAAGTCTCTAGATAGTCATAGGCAGCTATAAAGCCACTGAAATATAGTATGGTGTATGAAACTTGTACAGCTTTCTTAAATGTTTTATCCAAGTTACATTTCGTGGGTGTAGAGCAACTGCTAATGGTATGTTAACTATACTGCTCAAACGGCTTCTAATCAGTTCTGACACAACTTTTATATTCCTCAGAATTATTTTTAATAAACTGTGTCTTTTTAGCTTTGAGACAAAATACCAGTATACCTGTATTGTATTAACTCACCTTTTGAAATAAGAATTTTATCTCATATTCAGCTTTAAACAGATTATACTTTCCATTGAAGCTGCTTAAAAGGTCCTTAACATTAATTATCATCATTTCACCTTATCAAGTAGCATACATTTAGTTTTTTATTCCACGATACAAGTACAGGTACATGTATGTGTGTAAAGGCACCATGTACCAGGGGTAAATTGCAATGCATTATATGCAACATGAGCTTGGTGTACAATAATTTCATGGTTCTGGGTACATTGTTTTACTCGACGCATCACCATGACAACAATGCTGCGTGACACCAGATTTCTCAGAAATAATCTTGATACCACTCTACTACCGGTAGTACATGTACCAGTGAATGGCATACACTGTACAAAATAACGATTTCAGTTGCTTTAGCTGTTTATTTTTGAAGAGCATATACTTGTACGTCATTTGTTGTCTCAATTCAATAATGTGAGCTAGGGCTTGAACCTTGAAATCGATGGAAAAATCTCCACTGCAGATTGTCCAATGTATACCGATAGTCTGTAGAACTGCATGTATAGTGTACACTGCATATAGTAAATGCTTGTAAAAATATGCGGTAAAAAAGCTACCGGTATTGTTAATTAACAGACTAATAATGCTACAAGCGAACCTGTTGACGAATAACTTAAATGGATACTGGTATGTAGTTGATTAATGCTGGATAAATCATAAAATGTGTTGTCAGACTGTGGTCTTCAAGACATGGTTGAGCAGGTTTTACACTTTAAACTGACTTCTTCTTTATCATCGGCAGGATCTTGGCCAATCAATGTGGTGAACATGTTTCAGGTTTCTTCTTTGCAGTTGAAAGCATGAATGTTTCAGTGACTTAAAAAAAATTCTCTGTAATATTTATTGTGAACGCTGGTAAAGGTACAGTATGTGTTACTGTAGTGAAATTTCTTGTATGCTTCCCAAATACACACTAAACAATCAGGAGTGGTATTGACAAATTAGTTTTTGCAATTCACATGAATGATTGAGCTGAAATCAAAGGCAATCTGATTCATAGGCTAGTCAACATAATTATACATCGCATGTTTTATTCCGTCCTGCCTATTTCCATGTGTGTTTAATTCTATCTTTGATAGTTGAGAGCCTGGAGTATTTGAACTTGAGTAGAGTTAAAGAAAGTTTTTCCTATCAACTGAATACCTTTATGTGACAAGGGTACGGAGTATATTCAGCTATTTTCTAGTATCTTAATTTTTCTAATGAAGTTACACAGGTAATATTGTACATGTAGGTACATGTAATAAGCTTATTGGGACTTGAACTGATTGACTTATTTCTGATCAATATCTTTTTTTTAACAGTTTAGAGAAAAGTGATTAACATCTAATGCCTTTTTTACATTTTGAAAGTGAAATACTGTCATTAGAGATTCAACAATTTATCATGCATGTTCAGTAATGTACCTGTTAAAAACTGAAATACATGTGCAGCAAATTCACACCAATAAAACACTGACAATATCAGTTCGTCCCATGACGATAAATTTCACTATAGAAATGTGATATATACTCTGCACCTTATTATACAGTAGAAATGTGATAAATGCTCTGTACCTTATTATAGTTAGCACACGCATAGGGCACACATTTGTTATAGTTTGTCTTGATGATGTTAACAATTTATTTGCAAATAATACTGAATATAAAATTAGAAACTTAGAGTGGTCATGATTAATAGCTGACATAGAAACTACCTAGTCCACTACCGGTAGATGACACAGCTCAATGATGGACTGGTATACAGATCATGAATGGAAGCTGCACAAGAATACTTATTGTCTAGAGAGACCGACCAAGATATCTTGTTTGACTAGATTTTACGGTGTACATGTATGTAAGTGATTTGAGTGCCTTTTTCTCCTAGATGCAAATGTAAGAAATTTTATGACTCATAAGTTTATCTGTCTTTATGGGAATATACTGGTAGTGTTGTAATTTTAGGATTTACATGTACATGTACGTAACCATTCTTTGAAAAGGCTATGACATAAACTGATGGAATGAAAAAGGTTGTATATTGTCGATAATTATATTCTTTGTTGAATATTTCTTTGTTGAATACAGCATACATATACCAATATGTTACTAATGCAAAACAAAGCCTGGAGCTCTGGCTGTGTTAAGCTGACAATAATACATACTGGTATGTATGGCAAAATCTTACAGTCATACCCTTGCCTTGAGTGAACACGTACTGGTATGCAGGTACATGTTGCATGTACATGTACGTGCCAAGCTGGTTTATACAAAGCTAATGAAAGTGGAAAATGACGATAAGGCACGCACAAGTTATTTTCTATCTATAAATAAACCTAGCGAATGAATGCTTCTGATTTTCAATAATAAAAGGACACCATACATTGTATCTACGGAAACATCACATACATTACAACTACTTAACAAACCATGCTCCAATTGGTAAACTGCTACATACAGTGTAAATTCTGTTTGCCTGAAGTAGGTTTATTGGTTTTTACGGCGATGTATGCTTCATTTTACTGGCTTTCATTGGTTTATTTCAATTGCGACATGAAGCGGCACCATAAAGGTACATGTGATACAGTATGTTGCGTTTGTATGGTTGGAGATGATTGTTCTTTGTGCTTGAGAAGGATTATCTGTACTGTGAAGATAGTTGTGATGTCATTGATATGTCACCAGAGGGTATCTTCTCCATACAAGATCCATTGACCACATTTCACAGAGCACTCAATGATATTCCAAGCAAGGCAATCCTGCTCATAGGGAAAACTGTGGATGCACCAAAGAGTACTTACATGCATGATGGGAAGAAACCATACCGGTAGAAACAACTACACACATACTGCTTTTCATTAAGAGATTACCAACTTCCCTGTCTCGATTTTGACATTTTAATCTTTGAAGGCCTGCTTTCCTGTAGAAAGATCCTAACCCCTCCACAGTAATCAATCAAAATCAACCAAAGTGTGATTACATAATAATCACTTTCAAAGGTGTGACTGCGGATATTGCGTGTAAAATCTTGATTACCACTGAAGTACAGCCACTGTTGATTTCTTTGAACCAAATTAGATGTAACAACTCTACAACAAATGTTGCAGAATAATCAAGGTAAAGATGTGCTTCATCATTGGCAACTGGGATTCAGCCAAGGTGACTCACACTAATTCACCTCTTCCACAATGCAACTAATGAGGTCTCTCTCCTACATGTAGAGGTGTACAAGAGGTGAAATGGCTGGTATACCGGTATACCATACATGTACCCAGAAATGGTTTGCTTACAAGGTAGCTAATTGAGCTACACAGCGTGTTATAAAAAACACACCGTGTTGGGTAGCTTGATTAAAAAATAGCGTCAATGACACTGTAGCTCCCATCCTGGACTATTTAGTGTTTGTTCTCTGGTCAGATATTTGAACATGTGTGAAAGGGATAAAGTGCATGA
>LD349221.1:330236-340804 GCA_001465055.1 Ptychodera flava | reverse complement strand
ATACAGACATACAGACATACAGACATACATACATACAGACATTTTCCTAGCCTATAAGAATAGCTTCCATTGCCATATATACATATGGCTATGGGAGCTAAAAACACTGGCTGACATTGACAGATTAGTAGATCAGGTATACCGGTAGTAAAATTTTTGGTGACAAGATCATGACAAACAGGTTTGATACAAGTTTATGGTATCTGTTTACAATGCTGTCTACATTCTGATACATGTGCTCTCTTCTACAAGAAACTTACGGTATGTTTAATTAAGATGTAAGCTTATCATGATTGTGATAAATCTGCACTGATGCATTGGGAATGCTGACACACAGGTCCTGTGGGGCACATGATAGAAGAACTGAATGGATGTAAACACTGATACACTAATCTGCAATAAATACTATGTCTGCTTTTAGTACGTAACAAGTTTATTTTTGAATATTTCAAGATTTGTTCACATGTATGAATACCATTGGCAAAAGTTGAATATAAGTGTTTTGTAAATAACACTTTGGATACTTGTTAATCATTTTACTGGTTTCAATGTACTGGTACATGTACCTGAAAATATTTTATAGGACAGACAAGGAGATTTAGATTGCCCTACATGAAAGAGATAAGGAGATCAAAAAACAATTGAACTGCTGTCAATGAACTTGTTATTTGAAGATCAGTCATTTTTTTCTGTTTGAAATACCGCAGTAAGATCATTTCACTATTTGAAATACCCCACTAGATCAATACACTGGAATTATTACGGACAAATTTTTATTGGTGAAAATTGACTATAAAGTCAAATGTATAACACTACTACATTGAAATGCACAAACAGAAACGAACATGATGACATACGGTATTATATTGATTGCAAATGAAGAAACAGATGGTTCAGGCATGGATAAGGACTTGTACTTAGACATGTTGAGAGATAGTAGGACAGATCGTGAGACACACTGATGATGAAACGCTTGATAGTTGATAGGGGTCAGAAAATCTGTTGTCATATTGTATTTGATGCACCTTTTTTTAATTAAACAATGATTGATAGTGAGGATGTAGGTTTGTGTGAGTGCTGTTTTCACTTACTATTTTATTGTTGTTGAGATTTGCAAATAGGTCTCATTACCTGGCAATAAAATATTCAACACATTTCAAGCTATAGTACATGAGTGTATGTACCTATAACTACACACAATTGGAATATTTGCTCAAACTGAAACATTACTACCCCGGTAGTTGGGTCACCATGTTCTGATAGCTGTAAAACACACTGAAAAGCTGTTAACAGAAAGTGCACATAATGTAATTTGCTGTTCTGTCCAGATGTCCCATTGAATTCAAAGTAAACAGTTTCTAAAATACTGCGCGATAAAATGGAGCGTAATTTGACTTCCCTTTAACAAAGGTATTTTAAGATTCAAAGATTATTTACCTAGTTACAGAAATCTAATACTTGCACTGTATTGCTATATCATGAAAAACCCATACCTCATGTTTAAATTCATATTTACTTTTACCGTGTAATAGCCCATGCATAGTAATTTTTGCCTATGCATGTACGTATACTACTATGTTCTATTCCCCATTTCAAAATTGATAGTAAAAATGCACTGACAGAATAAAAAGTATTGGTCAAACACTACGAAATGCCATAAAAATGTTGCATTTTCACCAGTGATCTAAAGCAATCATCATCCTGCCCACACCATCTAAATCAAACTGTCAACAATGATTATTTGATAAATCATGGCCAATGTATTCTGTTCCATTAAAGTAAGGCTGTACAATGTCAGTTTGTTAGTCAAGATTTATAGCTGACATTCATCAAAGCAAACATTATCAGTAAAATTTCGAACTGCGAGTCCATGACAACTGGGAAACAGGCAGAATGTTGTATCATTGATTACTGGGTACATGGTCTAATCTCGGTGGCTATTATTAAAGAAAAGCATAACTCTGAGCAGTAACATTTTTTATGAAGTTCAAACATCAAGCACAACAACTTATGGTATAAATGCCAGATATGCTTGATAATGATTTAGTTTACTGTACAAAATTTGGACATGTTATTGAACTATAAAATCTGATATCCACTTTGGCTCTAGAGCTTGTTAAGTGTCATTCTAAAATGTACAGAGAAAATTGTTTCCACAGGCTATTTTACATGCTATTTTATATGATATCTGAAAATTTAATTTTTTCCTACGGTATACTAAATGGCAGCCATTTTGAAATTCAAATGCAGTGTTCTCACCAGAAAAAAAAATTTGTGGGACATTTTGTCCCGCTGACCAAAAAAAAGCGGGACAACAGATGATTTTTGTGAGACAATATATAAATATGTTAAAAAAGTCAAACTGCAAATACGAACCTTCTTCTATGCATGGAAAAAATAAAGGACTCAACAACTCATTCAGCTTAACTTTTTTGTAAACATTCGGTAAACATATCAACTGATATTGAATATCAGTGCCTTTTAATGAAAAGTCTATGGGACTTTTGTTCTTTCCAGTGTGAAAGTCCATTTTGGGACCCTCTACCATAATAGTTGCTAGAGTGTCCAGCCGTTCAGCTCCAAGTTGATTTCTGTCATTAGTTACGTTTTTTTGCACACTAAACCCCCTTTCACAATCAGCAGAAGGAACAGGCCAAATCAGTGCTATGGCAGCTATTCAGATTAGGAAACATATCCCTATGATGTTTGTAAATAATCATCACATTTTGACGTGAAACTTTGGTCGCCAGCCAAGGCTACAAATTTTGTCAATTGATCGAAGCATGGAAAAAAGACGTCCATGTTCTCACGTATGAGTTCGCCTGGAATAATATACTTATCACATGCGCAAGCCAAGAATTGATAATTTTTTGCATAATAAGAGAACTTTCCTCCAACAATTCCACATTTAAACCTCTGAACTACTTTTGGAATAATATTATCAATCGGCAGTGGGCCAGTTGTCAATCATTTCCAGTCGTAGGTACTAGGTCGCGTGGGCGAGGAACGGAGCAAATGCCTGACAACATCACACAATGTACCTCCCGCGAAGTTTATACATGATTCCAAACATAGCAAAGACCTAAAAATTATCTCAGACAAAGTTGCGTTATTTTTCGAGAACAAAAATTCACTGAATCTCAACGGCACGAACACTATAACGTCGCGCCCGTCCAGACCCTGGTTGCCATGCGGAAATCACAGTATAATGCTACCAGCTTCGAGTTCGTTGTAAATGTTCATGTAATTCCTTAGGGACATACAAGCTTTACATTCTTGTGTTTTCGTAGTTCGGATTATTGTTGTCGTAGCCTATGAAAATATCTATCGTGCCCATGACGCCTCCTCCAGCTTCCGCGAATTCCGTGGACATGTCCCGGTATGCATGCAACGCGAACACGTCCAGTGTGTCAGACTATCACAGTCTCGTGTAGTTCAATACACGACGGCCGCTGTGTGGTACGTAATGCATACCACACATCGGCCATCATGTATCGAATCACAAGTGACTGTGGTTTAAGTACGCCCTCTGACGGGTATTGCTTCCAGATTGCCTCGGTTTCAAGCAGGAAGTGTAATTACTCGCGTCAATCATTTACGTCCATGGTGAAAAGTACTGGCTGTATGATACGGCCGGCCGGCAATACGGCTGGCTCCACGAAAGTTTATAATTTCAAAGGCGCGCCACTATTGGCGTGCACGCCCAAGAAATCCGCGACAAAACAGAAAAATACGCGAGAATGTCGCGGAATCGCGGCCTGGTGAGAACGCTGCAAATGGTTGCTGAAATATCATAATACCGGTATACATGTACCTCTGTCAGCCAAAAAAAACTGCAAGGTCACCCTTGAGTTTTTATTCCTGATTTTGAAACAGAACAGTACACAGTTTTTTGAGCAGAGAATCAGCAAATATCAAACTTTTCATTTTCAAAGTGCACACTTCACAATTATGACTGAGTGTTAAAATATTTACCAAGCACAGAAACGCAACTCTGATGATTTGTAGTTGGTTTGCTTTGACCCTTTCACTCTCATTTCCCTCTGAGAAGTTAAATTTGGCCGTAAAGACAATTGGGTCATACCAAATTAGGAGATGGATGGGTAAAACTGCATTACACGGTACATTGGTAAAACTACATTATTAAATCTAATGCAGTGTGTTTTCTTCATTACTACCAGCATAGTATTTATGGCTGAACAGTCAGTAAACATATCCATGTAGCCAGCAACTGAACTGGAAAGTACAGAAAATGCTAACAGTGATATGCAATGTTGATCTGTGCATCCAGATGCAATCTCAAAAGTAATGATTATTAAATATATTAGATAACGCACCAGTGAAGCAAAACCATGACACGCATGCTTTACAAATTAGGTCGTATGAGTACGGCCGTTTAATCGTATTTGTGGTGAATGAACATGATAATAACATCATTGCCATCAGGGGGCATTCTGGGTTATATGATAGAATAATATTTAATATGCTCTGCTATATGTTACTTTTAATTTCTCATTTTCCGCCTTATTGTAACAACAGTTTTGCGACTTGACAATTACATGGAAGGTGGCAATAAACGAATTCAGGTACTTTTGTATCACCATTGTTGCTTTTTCCATGTACTTGTGAACATTGGTTTTATTGATAGTGTACATTTTTGAGGTAGGCACTAGATGGCTGGTTTAGGTTCCCTTGGCAAATCTCAAACTTTAAATCAAAACATCAGAGCTATGATGATGTATTTTCTTTGCAGTGAAATTGTTCTCCAGATTCAAATATGGTTCTAAATCATCTGCTTCTTGTAGAATTTCTTACTACAGTACATACCGTATACCGGTATATGCACGGCAGCTTCACATTAGTATCAGGAACTGTGTACTGTTGTCAGGCAAGCTTTAAGTTGGAATACTAATAATTCATCTGTCACTCCCAGATGACAAGCATTTACTGTACATTACATTACTTTTCAATGTTAAAATTCATTTCCTTGATTCACAACATGTAAGGATAATACAGTCTGTAATATTCCCTTTTCAGCTGTCACTTGCAGTCCTACAACTGAAAGTATCGTGTTTTTATTTGCATCATTCCACATGGAGTCTTGGTTAGTGATACTAACACAGTTCCGGGAAAACCTTTCTTTCTGGGGTATGTACCGGTAAATACTGTAATTACTGGCTTAGACAGCATTTGATTTGAAGTCTCATGAAATCGACAAAGGCACTCAGATGTTATTATTAGAATTTCAAAAAGCTTCAATGGCAGTTACAATGATAGCAATTCAGAGTATTAAGGAAAGGAAAGTCACAATCCTGAAGTGGAAACAAAGGGTGTTTTGTCTGTGAAATTTGAAGATTCATCATCAGAGTGTATCGAAAAAGTTTGAAAGTCCAATTATCTATCTCAGAGGTGCATTCTACCTATTAAAATTGAGCAGAGAGTTTGATGCCAAATCAATAAAAATACTATGCGAATATTATTTAAATCTCCTGTAAAATCCTGCCCACCAAAATTGATTGTATTGTACCAGTAGGTATCAATGTTAAATTACTTAATTTCAAGGGCACATCACATATATTGGGTTTAGCTGCAAGTTTGCCTTGAGTTGGAAATGATGTGCTAAAATAAGTGTACTTGTAATTTAAACAGAAAGTGAAAACAAAACTAGCCCTGCTGATTTATGATTGAAAAAAATTAACCTTCATTTCAAAAAATTTGAAAAATAACAGACATGAAAAATAGTTTTCAAATAATTGGGCACACACCAAATACCTTAGGCAGGAATACACCAAAAAGGAGTGAAGCATTGACAGGAAAAAACAATCAATTAGATATTCATACCATGTGTGTACAATGGGGTACTGGCGCAATGGTTGAGAAGTTAGTACTGGTAACAGTATTTGAGTGAATGTGAGGCCTTATGCAGTGACTGTCTGCATAGCACAATATTGTTGATCTGATTATAGAAATAGAAAACTGGCTTCTCCCTGTTTCATTATTACACTAAATCATTATTGACATCTTAATGCCTTCAATGATACAGAAAAAATCTTCCTCATTTGATAGTAATGCTGCAGATACAGCACAGATTGGGAATACTGTACCATATACAGAGTGCATCTGCGCAACTTGATGGGAATTGAGTTCAGATGTGATTGTAACATCATTTTGTGACCAGAACAGATTTAGTGAACATTGCAATGTGATTTCACTTTTAGACAGCTTAAAATAGCTACAACTCCGTGCCAGATCCTACCAGTATTTTGTAACTAACACGTGTCTGTCTCACATTGTCTCTTGGTTGAGTATGCGGACTAACCTGGTGTACAGTTGATTAAAATAATCACAAAATAACTGATGCATATGGCATTATGTTTGATACTATGTTTGTATGCACCTACATAAAGCTGTTACTCAGCTGGATTATACCGTTATTTTTAGAATCTGTCTGATGAAACCAGGCTGACCGACTGATGTACCCAATCAGCTTAATAACATTCACAACAGGCTGCAAAGATTTTCTGTTTTCATTACTGATTGGCTAAAGCACTTTAATTGCAATTTTTACGTTCACCAGAAAGCATAAAAGGGCAAATGATTGCCCGTAATTAGTCAGGAAAACACATTATGAGTACCTGCTTCTCTTTATGGTCCAACAACTGCAGCGTGAAATCAGGAGTGATTTCTTCCTATTGAATTCAAGGTTGAGCATGTTCCGTCATGTCAGTGTGAGAGGCATGTACAATACACTATAACATCTCCATCAATAGAGTACCGGTACACTATCCACACAAACTGTATTACACAATGTGGCTGTAGGAGAGTACCCGGTATGTATCTTACATGTACCTGTACCTGAACTTCACAATTTAACTTACTTTGCTTACTGTGAACACAGTTTGAACTGTAGCCAATGTATAAAATGTATATTCTTCACACTCAACATGAAAAACAAAGACACCTCCTTTTCATTAATTTTTTCATCTCATGATCAAAATCATTTCTCTTTTGTTGATATGAATATCTATCAATAATTATTTATTTGTATAACATCTTAGTAATTCTTATTACTGACTTGATTGATTGATTCTTTGAAGCTTGTAAAACGTAACATGGGGAATATTTATCTGCACAATCATAGATGTTGATACATATGGTACATGCACTGTAGGGTAAGTTGTGCATTCTACTATTATCAATGGGAAGATGATCTTTGAGGATTTAGCTACAGATAAGATTGTGATGAAGAAATTTCAAGAGGGCTTGAACTACATGTAAGCTGACTTTGTCTCAAGACATGGGAACCTACAGCACATAGCAGTTTTGAATGAACATATAGATTGAGTATGTACCGGTAGTGTGTGGTAATGCCCAGATGAGAAATGATATAGCTTGAATAAAAGTGGACTGTCTTTTCACTAGTTCTCCTTTTCTTTGGCTTTCAAAATGATTCTTTACCATGGTCAATTATGTTTGCAATTGGATTTAAGCTGCATTTGCAGATGTATTCAATTGACCATAGCAGTGTACAAAACCCATTAACCTCTTAAAAACCATGAGTTCTCTCAAACCAAATGTTTCCAATGGCATGGTACAGCGTCATCGAAAACAATCTGCTTGGTGAAAATTGCCGGTGAAGAGGCTAACTTCTCAATTATGGAAATGTAGCGGTACAGACACTATGTGGTACAGAGCTTTAGGCTGTGAACAGAGGACTGTGATTTTGGTAGCTGCACATTACTGAAATACAAGTACCATTACACATCACCTGTACCTGTACATCAGCCAACATACTGATACTGTACATCTAGCAGGATTCCCCATATGGGGAATTTCAGAGCTGGGTCACACCCCTGTTTTTTGGAACAATCTACCGGTATATTATTGTGTTAATAACTATATGAAAGAATACATTTTATAAACAACAGAATATGCAAATTATAGATTATTTTTTAAAGTAGCCATCCCTCTGTTTTTCCAAGATGAAGAGAACAAGTTTGATCTAGTCTTGTCTAGTCTAAACACTGCGCCATACAATGTACACTATGAACACATCCACTCAACACACACGGAACATGTCTTTGACTCGATGTCAATCATGCCGGTAGAGTTGTGTGTTCTACTGGGTATACCGGTAAACTCATGGTGGTGATAACAGCTACATGTAAATGTTTGTTTCATTGTGGCTACTTTTTGCATGTCTTCTGCCACACCTGCTGCACTCAAGGATATTTATACAGGTGTCAACTGAGATTGTGCAGATAGAGTCACTTCTGTCTGGTGGTGTGGTGTGGATCCCCCATCAAAGTCTGCATCACTGCTTGACTGGAAAGCTGAAATTACTATACTGGTAGGGTATAGCCAGGCAGAGTGATTGCATGTAGTGTACCAGTAGAACCAAAACTTACTCATATAAAATATAGGATAATTTTTCCAGCAGGTACGGTAGAAATGAATGCTGATTTGACTGGAATTTGAGATCAAGAAATATATTTTAACAGTTTTACTGCAGGGAGTGAATGTAATCTGATTAAAAAAGAGTGTGAGGGATTGGCTCCATTTCTACCGGTATGTCTTTTGCCCTTTGAATCTGTCTTTTGTTGGCCCAATAGAAAAGCGAGGAAGGCAAATGAGAGGGTGATACAATGCACAAAATGAAGGCAGAGCATACCGGTCTCTCTGCGTTTGATTTTAATCAAACCGCACCGTCATGTTAGATGAACATCTACCAGTGCACTTACCATACTCTGTGTCATCTCATCAATACATTTGGGATTACGAATGACTCATGTACTTACATCAAAAATTTAAGCCCATCCTAGGTTTGGTACAACAGCTATTTTGTCACTGGGAACACTGTATTTTTAGGTACTACACACCTCAAAATTAACAAATTTAAACTTTTCCTGAAATTTTCCCTGAGGAAACTTTGAAACCATTTCCTTTCAAAATCAAGACTAAAACTCAGGGGTCACCTTGCAAAATTTGGAACTAGAGAAAAACTTACCAAATATTTACTGACTATTGAAATTCAAAATGGCTGCCAACGCTGTGTTAACTCTATGGGAAAAACTTAAATTTTCAATTGTCACATAAGAAAGCCAATGAAAACGTTTTACATAATGCAAGAGCTTCAAAATGAACCCACAAAGGTGGTAGTCAAGAAATGTATCACAAACGTTTGAGAGTCCAAATATCTGTCCTTGAAGCACATTCTACCTTACCGTATATGGACATACACATATTCATTCTACAGCATGATTACAAATAAATGATATGCAAAGGACAAAATAATGACTCACCTTAATGTGAACCCTATTACAAACAGCTTTGGTAAGTACAACCCATGTTGGCAAATCCAACAGATCCATTAAAACTTTCTCATCCAGTTCCAGATCGCTGAGATCACCTTCCCCCTTCAGCGTACTCAAGTTGATTTTGTCCTGAGACAAGTTTTTCACAAACCTGTCAGGTAAATAACACAAAAATAACAGATTTATGAGTAAAATTATCAAGAATACCGGTATGTCTGACGTTGCTGATATTCATGTTTTTTTATATCAAAACTTTTATTTAATATTTCATTCCACTGAATATTTTCAATACAGCCATGGAAGCAGCATCTGTATTTTGTAATATGGGAGACACTTCACAATATCCATGGAAATACAAATCATGGCATGTACCATATGCTGGAGTGTCAAAGTATACTGGTATGCACACATGTTGTTTTTTTAACCACCGGTAGATACGTGATTTTGTTTCATTGCTGCAGTCAATGTGGCCCTTTGATCTTGTTCAGTACAAATGTACGGACTGCATACCGTTATGTCAGGACCAACAAATTTTGCCTGTCTACCATGTGGTAGAGCTGAAATGCTTAGTCTACCCGGTAGTATAGTGTACACAAATGGTAAGCTTAAAGTACAAGTATAGCATACAATACATATTAACAGTATGGAAATGTACTGCACTGGTATGGACAGTACATGCACATGTACCGGTACCTCAGTACACTTTGAAGGTAAAGCACTGAGAATGCAATTTGGAACACAAACCGTGGACAAGTTACCATTATACGTTACACTCTGATATGTACCGGTACATGTACATGTACCGTACATGTACATGCAATGTTTAGGGTAGTCAAAACTAATCCAGGACAGCAGATGCAACCATCCACATGGCAGTCCTTTGAAGTTTATTCCTTCCATTGGCTCTGTAATGATATCAGCCCAAAGACTTGGAGCAAGTCGAGGACATATATATCCTATTACTCAAACCAGCTGATATCCAACAATATGTACGGTACATGAACATACCGGTACATGTACGTAGTGTTACATGGTGTTGGCCGAAGAATAAGTTGAGAGTTTTTTGGTGAAGGTGCCGGACGATTGCACTAAAAGTTTAATTTAGAAAAATAACCTCATCAAATGCATCCTACCTATCCAAGCAGCAAACAGTATACACATATTGACTGGCCATGAGGGCAACAGCATACGTCTGTACCCCGAGGGACTGTGAGTCACCCCAAAAAACAGACTGTTTCCCGAGGCCGTAGGCCG
>LD349221.1:206454-301193 GCA_001465055.1 Ptychodera flava | reverse complement strand
TAGATTTTTTCTATAATTTACTAGGGGGGGCCATGGAAAAAAATCACCGAGAAAATAGAAAATCCTCCACCCTCCCCCTGGAAGTAAATTCTGAATCGTCCCTAAAGCCTTCCTTTCTGCACAGCAATACTTGATTAAAGCACTGAATGTGTATGAATTATACTTGAAAAAGTACGGTAGTCTATGGCGAGTCAAATACAGCATAAATATTATATTGGTGCAAAGGTAGCGTATGGCCAGAGCGAATTAGCATAATATATTCAAAATACTGATAGCCCCTCTAAAAGCAATGAATTTTGCTTGTTGTGCACTTGTTTTAATTATGCACAGTCCCGTACCTATGTGATTTGAGTACTGCGAAAAACAACAACTGGACAATTGTACATCCCTGATTTGAAGCCGGATCGACACATTGAATTGATCAATATCTGTAACTTTTCATAATTTTTCAATTTTTTTTCGAAACAGGTATGTTCCTAAGATATGTTGAAGCATAAGGAACTCTGGCTCCTTGTTTGTTTGTTTATGCATGTTTATTTTGTGTGTATGATTATTTCCACTTAATTAGTTCTCTATTGTTTATGTAAATTATAATATCTAAAAATAAACAATAATTCATCAACAAACAAACAAGAAGCTAGAGATCCATGTGGTTGAAGTACAACATTAGCTTTCAAACTCTACACACTGTGTAAACTATATATGTAATTGTTGACCTATAAATTTCATAGTGTGGACTTTAGTTTACAATAATATTGGACAAACACATTCAGACCGTATTGAAAAGTTGAACAACAGAGATTTTTTGACATGACCAGGCAGGGCGAGTAGGAATCAAAATCATATGATACAAACATGGCAAACATACTGTGAACCAGTGTTGCCGCCAGGACGCACCCTTGCGACAATGTCCCCAAAATGGAACCAGTTGTCCCGCACTATTGCATACTGCGGGTCACCTCGGGCGCATTCGTGAGTCGACTGTGATGGGTGTAGTCTAAAAGTAATATCTGTTACTGACGATGATCTTTGTTTTGCATAATTATTTTGAGGCTTACACAACGTTCTTTTGGAGCAAGGTATATGATTAAAAGTAATTAAAACACTGCAGTTGATATCATTATTTGCTTGACTGTAGTCAACCTGAGCTCTGATTTGCGGCAGATATGGTATACTGCTTCAATTGCCTGAAATTCAAGCATAGCGACGCGGTCCCGGTAGCTTGAACATCATTCAGTGAAAGTAATGTGTTACGAAATAATGCAAAATTTGATTGACAATTGCTTGTTGTCCCAAAATGTACAAAATGTCCCCGAAAATAAATGGTATTGGGACACAGTGTCCCCGGATCTAAAATTCCTGGCCGCAACACTGGTGAGCAAACTAAAACTGAAAGATAATTGAACTGTAAAGTTCAAAAATATTGAATTTGTAACTTTATTGAAGTTCAAACTGGATCATTCTCTTTTACCTGAGTACCTCTGTATAACATCCTGAGAGTACATGTACAACTTTTCAGAGAGAGAGAGAGAGAGAGAGAGAGAGAGAGAGAGAGAGAGAGAGAGAGTTGCAATGTTTTCCACTGGTTAGGTACTTACTGCTGTATCAAACCGATGGCAAGGCAGTTTTGTGTTGTTTTATATCCATGTGGTGAAAGTTGACTGTTGTAGGCTTTTTTAAGCGTTTACATTTCTAGTTGGGCACTGTTAAGCAAAACATTTCTTTTCGGTTGCATGGAGCTATTTAAAACAGGCCGGCAATATGGAAGATCCTCAGATTAACTTCTTGAAGGTTTTGTTGATGGCTGCAAAGATTATGTTGCCAAGATTTACTGCTTTTTAAATACACTATCACACTGTCAAGAAACAGTGTAGTCACTCAACAGGTCAGCCAAAGGTCACAAGGGTCACTGGAGGTTTATGAACCATTCATTGTTGGAGGGCTGATGAAGAATCCCTGCAAGTTTTGCAGGATGCTCCTTTTCAAATCAAAGTGTTGATTGGAAGTTTTGATGTTTGACAACAAACAGTCACTCATCATATTTACCCTTCTTTCTACCAAAAGTGAATGATCCTATTGTTCTTTGGGGCAAAACTGGACCTCTGCACAGGGAATGGGGAGGAAAGAATTATTTTAGAAGAATTATACGTGTGACACTCGCACGTGGAAGAGGCAAGATCAAACTTGTGTCACCAGCTGGCAAATTTTCCCCTCCTGGAAGAATTGTGCTCTCCAGACGACAAAAGTTGCTCACACAAAATGTTTGGAAAGACTAATTTTTTTTTATTGATATGTTTACATTGGGACAATTGAAACTTATGATTGGATAAAATTAATACAGAACAACATGAAATAGATCACTAATCTCGTAATGCCACTTATCCAGCTCAACTAATGAACATTGGTGTCACTTTCGAAAATACAATATTTTGAAAATTATCTAATCATATACAAGATATATTATAAGATGAAATTATTTTTTTTAAAGATTTCAAAATTTTTACAGTAACCCTCAAACAACCATGCTACTGTGACACGTTCAACAACTCAAGCACATAATTTTCTCTTTGTACATTAGATTTGCAAGAGCACCACCAGGTGGTCACACAGGAAAATACTTTTGTTTCTGCTTTTGCAGTGACTCGTCTCTTAAGAGAATGTAAAGCTTTCAAAACGAGTTGTTCAAAGATGTTGCACAATTTCAAAACAAAGTAACAAAGAAAAGACAAAAACATGCAATTTCTCTACAACTTTTACACCCCCTTACAACTTTACAAAGATAAATGTCCAATAGACAATTTTCTGTGTTGCATCAGGTCGTAGACCGTATGGCACTGTACAGTTTATGAGTGCACTTACCATCGAACCTTAGACTTCACTTGATTTTTCATGTCAGTGGTGTGTAAACAGGACACTATTTTGCATCGCTGGAAAACCAGTGCATTAAGGTAGAATGCGCTTCGGGGACAGATATTCAGACTCTCAAACTTTTACAATTCTTTTCTGATCTACCACTTGTAGGGGTTCATTTTAAAGCTCTTGGTGTAACAAAAATGTTCACCGTCTTAGTTTTTCGAAAAATTTTTGTCCATTGGGGTGACACAGGGATGGCAGCCATTTTGAATATCAAATATCAGTATATCTTTGGTAATTATTTTCTCTAGAACCAGAATTTGCACAGAGACCCCCGATTTTTATTCGTGAATTTGAAAGAGAATAGTTGAAAGATGCCACGAGATAAGTTTGAGCAAAAGTTTCAGTCTTTCAATTCCAAGGCACATATTACCTTAACTTTGATGTCGAAGATCGTGTGAAAGTCACAACTTTGTCAAGGCTATGAAGGCTACACAACTTCCTCACAAAATGTGTCCTGTTTCACAAATGCTGCCGGATGTATTTGAATTTGAAAAGACGTACCAGATCCTGAGCAGTTTTCAGACAGAAAGTAGCCTACTGGTTCAAACCAAAATGGTAAAGTGATGCTGAAGAAATGTATTCTCTTATGCAAGAGTACTTTTCAAAAATGAAAAAAAAAATATTGCACTGACGTGTCTAAAATACAAGAAAACTTTAAAATATTCAAAATTTGATGTTGCTTTTTGACAGGGAAGCGGTGAATCCAATTCATCTGTCTTTGTTTTTGCCATATGAGCTATCTTTAGATGGTGCGCCTATTTTGAAAAACTCTATCAGTGAGACAGTGTAAATGTTTTTCTTCACAGTTTCTAACATTGTCCTTTCCTCGGAACAGAAATTGATACACAAACAGTTGATCTGGTATGGTTCACTAAAACTTCCACCCAACCATCAGTGCAAGACTGACAATCAGTTGCAGATACTGTAACATACCACTCACTGTTACAAATCACATCAGACTCCACTCTTTTGCAATGGTCTGCACCATCTGAACAGGTAGAATACTGTGGTGTCACAGTAATAATCCATTAAGCTATGAGGGTGATAAGAGATGTATGGCACACTTTAAAAAATATCATATTTTACAATATAGAACAGTACTTAACCAATATGACATCAGAGAAAAAAATACTTCCTACTCTTAGAACTAATATCATAATTAAATCCAAAATACAATGTGTCGGTAAATACATGTGAATAATATTTTGTCAACTCACAAACAAATACCATATGACAGAGATGCAAATGACAAAATAGTTAACTTACTTTGAATATTAGCACCAGACTAAACTGAAACATCTTTATAATTCTTGATATTGGGTTTTTTCAGCAAAGGTGTTGGGAACTGCCGGAACTGAGACATAATGCAATGCACAAGTGTATTTTGTTCATAAAATATTTCTCTGCTGGTCAAAAAGATACGCAAATACAGGTTGTATCCATCCTACATTTTGAAGTTTTTTGTATGACCTGAATATTTGAGGGAACATATGTTCCTTGTGCTCAGGTGGCCCTATAGATATGTGCGCCCTCTATTGGTCTTATTTGATGCCTTGTTTTTATACAAAGTTCTGATATTTTTCACTGGGTGACTTGTGGGACTTCAAGTCTCATTGAAGTCTATTGGAAATCGATACTTCAGTGATTTGGTTGCTTTTTATGTCAGTTTCAATGGCACCTGGCGTGTACCATAATTTTTCTGTCTGGTGTCAATTGAAATGCACAGCGTGTGAACAACATGTAATTTTGACCATGATTTCACAGCAACATTATACTGTGCATTGGATATGTCTCATTTCAAAATCATCTCAAGCAGTAAGTCTGAGTAGTAATAGCGCAAAGCAAAATACAAAAAAATATGCATTTGCACATTTAAATTCCAACTTTGCAAAAATTCAAACCAGATGTTCCACAACACCTTCACAGAATATAATAAAGAATATTTTCTCTTAACAAAAGAACAATAAACCAATCAATCACATTTTTCGTGTCTAAATACCCCTTGACGAACGAGATAAATAAATATTTGTGATATTATCTGATAATTAATAATTTTAAATAATAATAATATGATTATTTATACAGTATAATGAGACTATTTGCAAACTGAAACAAAGGATTTCTACTGAAATGGTAATTTGATTTACAAAAGGCAAGTTGTGTTAAAGAGCGCTTATAAGCTGGAAAAATTATACGTTGAAATATTTTGTGCCTTGTCTTCGGGAAAACAGCTACCCAAGAAAACAATAAACTTAAATATTTTTGCGCAGTGTCCTCAGAAATAAAGCTACCCAGACTTTGCCCAATATTGCCCCAAAACATGTATTGCATGTTTTCTAATATGCACGTGCACTTCTGTCATTTCATGACTAGACAATATTTGTGCTGAATGGTGTTGAAATTACATTTTAAATGTATTTGTTGTGTCGACTTGCGTGCTGTGAGAGTTCACTCACTCGATCTCTACACATGCATTACATCTTTCAGTGTGTCTGAATTATTATTTATTGTTTTAAAAGTATTTTCATAAATTTTCAACCCCATTTCATTCCGAGATGAGACTGCCTGGGCTGTGAATATCAAAAATAGCATAAAACCTCAAACCAGTCTCCAGCACAAAACTGATCACTTTTCAAAAATTCTTTTTTTTCAAACGTACGTTGAATAATTTTCTATTCAGTGAAAATAGTTGGGTGGATTTCAAGTGTCTCCAGAAAGTTTTGGCTTCTCTTTGTGTTAAAAAAATCACCATGAACACTGAAAAAGAGGATAAAAATCTACAGAAAGTTTTAGTACATTTTGTACAGTAACTTGTTGGCAGTTAGAGTGGAGGTTCCTAGCTCACTGGGAGACTTCAAAAAAATAAATTATGTAATAATAACATGGTGAAGAAATGTGAACAGATTAAAATTAGCATATTCTAATCAGAGAAATATCACAACCTATCAGATTGTAGCAAACTGTAAGAAGGGCTCATCAACAGGAAATTAAAAGAATGTCTTGTTGTGTGTACATATAATGTACTCGTAGCTGTTTGATAAAATCTTCATTTTCCCCCCATAGAGTTAACACAAGCCAGGCAGCCATTTTGATTTTCACATATCGGTAGATGTTAGGTACAATCATGATATATGGAACTGGTCAAAACTGTCAAAGCCTTGCAGAGTCAGCTCAAGTTTACTCAGAAATGGTAGAGTTAAACTGGGGGGTGTACCAAAATATTAATCAAATACTCTGTGTCATTATTCAAAGATAGATATTATTCACCACCAAGAATATATCAGATTACCTTACAAACATTTTGATGGCAAGACACATTTGAATTGACAGATATAGGAAAATGGCTGTCCAATGGGGGAATGTCAGTAAGTCTAAGATGAAGTCAGGCATAGAAATATATCCTATACTTCCTAGTGTGTGTGTCCTCTAACTTTGAATTTATTGGTTGCCTCGTTTGGATTATTGAATGACGCCATCCAACCTGTTGATAACGGAATGATCCACGCTTGAATACGTTGAGACTGTTCCATGGATTCGAAAAACAGGTTGATAGAGAGGTGGGACAGGAAATGATCGGAAATCCACGGAAGGGAGGAGACAGATGTTTGGTAGACATTGGTTATTTCCCATTTCGTACAGAAGCAAGTTGATGGCATCACAGTTTGAGTTGTCCACAGTACCGAAATGTAGCTCCGCGAAGGGGGGATGCTGGTGACAATGATATCACTCACCACAAGGAGGGGCTACATTAACGAGTCCTCACAATACCATTAACCCCCCATAAATCATGGTTTGGTCCAAATCCACTCAGTGAATGGACCTTTGGACATGGAATCAGGGGATGAACAGTTTGAGCAGGCGCTATTGATTTCTAAACGCCCTCTACCTATCCATATTACTGAATCCAAGAACCAGGTTGAACTGACCACATCTCTGTAGGCTACAAATTTTTCAACTATAAACTTTGGTAGTACTGTAAGTTTTTTACATGTAGAGCACTTGTATATGTATGTATGTACGGACTCTCTTCCCTTGATGTAAATTGTGGGACGTTACATAAGGTGGATATTGCCCGAGTCAAAGCAAAGCAATGTAGTTGAAGCTGTAATAAACTACAGGTTACTGGAATTCTGATTAGACATGGTCTGTTTAAAATGCTGTCATAGGCACTGTGTACGTTATATGGACAACAAAAACAAAGTGTGACTGAAAATTAGGGGTAAACCTTGTACAGTAAAACAAACTCTGTATAAACACAAAAATGTTTGATCCAAATTTGAACACTTTCCGTTCATCCATATAACTATAAAATGTAAAACTCTCCACCAACGTAGAATGCCATTATACAAATTTACAAATGTCAAGGATGTCAAAACATGCAATTTCATAGGGTAAAGGCTCTGAAAAACTTTCCCTTGTGTCAAAATAAACTTATATTTACTGTTCCTAGTACACTGTGTATGCGACATAATGGAACCAATAAAATACAATGTTATTCTGTTGCCTAGAAAAGACATGCAAAGTTTGTAGAATTCACTGTACATTGCAGATATTACAGACCTCACCTTCTTGATATTGAATTTATTAATTTTAACTATCCCCATTATTGACCTTTGATACGAATATTGACTCCACAGGTTTAAGTAATTTCCATTATTGACCTGGTTTACCGATATTGACTTCATCATGCCGATATTCCACTTATTGACCTACTTCCTTCTTCATTCTAAGAACTGATATCACTGTGACTCAGAGTAGTTTATGGTCAGGTTTCATGTCCACTTCAAGATGGAAACATCTTTACAGTGGAGACTTTCAAGTTAATAAGACGCCTGACGACTGTCAACCTTCTTGATGACATAACCCATCACGATCGCAAGGCAACGTATTTCCACAAATCACTACACCCAGAAAATCCCTGCGCCATCACTTCATAAAGTAGTTCAGAAGCACTTGAGTTACAAGAACGACGCAGAGTAGGAACCAGTCTTTGCTTCGCAGTCCAAACATGGCTTGGTTTTCCTCCTGGTACCTGGCCACCGTCAGTAACTGGTGACTGATGGTCTTGAGCTGGTCGCTGGTGTGTTGTTGACTCTCCTGGATCGGTCGGATTGCCTGCAGGATGTCAGACGACGTGCGTCTGTTCACGCTGCTGCTTTTGTTACTGGAATGGTCATCTGAGGTATGAAATAAATGCAAATGAATTATATTCACATTACATATCTCGCAAAACTTTGGACTATTAGGGGCATTGGATATTAAACTAAAACGCACTTTACAGACAAACCCAAATTTTGTACATTCAATTTTTTGTTTATGATAGCGGCATAGGGTCAAATACAATAAGATTTGTGAAGTCATGCTAGTGTTTTTCCTATCCAATGTCTCTTGTATCTCCAAGGATGATCCAGTACAGCGGGGTATTCAATCTAGCAGACTCTCCCTCAACTTTGACTGCACATATGAGTAACTTACTGCATTGACTGACAATCCATTGCATGGGTTTATTTCAATGTTCTTTGTAGTTTACTAAACGTATTGAGTACTTATATAAAACTCTGCATGTGTAGCATTGGAATCGATTGTAAAGTACCAGGCACATGACGACATGGAACTCCACAGTGTACCAAGTTATTTTGCCTCACCTCCATCACTTGATCCGGAATGATGCTCCAGATCCGGAGTTGAACATTCACTCTCGCCGCTCACTGCACCATTGATGGGCCGCAAGCTCAACGATGTCCTCGTATGGGACACATGACCAGCACGCCTGGTGGACTGACGCAGTTTACTGTCGCGGCGGCCGATGATATCGTTGGGCGCCAGGCTGATAATGCTGGTGGTTCTGACCATTGGTGTTCTGTGTTTGGTCTTTGTCCTGATGATTCCGTTGCTCTCGTACTGGTTGATGTCGTTGCGGACATCCCATGGCCTGGCACTGCAGAGGAATGAAAACATAACATTTTTTCTAGTGCCTATGAAAGCATACGGTAATCTCAACACTTGAGGCAAACACATTCAAGTGATGAAACTGTTCAATACATCACACGACCCTACATCACCCAATCACAAAGAGCAAATAACTTGAAACAGAAAGAGTAGGTCACCAATGAGGGCACTGTAAATCAAATAAGCTATTATTCTTACTCTGCATGTTTGTACAGCCACTCTCCCGTGATGACATCCTGTTCAAATAACCGTGGCAACCACTCCTGTCTTTTGGCTTTCCTCTCTCTTGTAGCCTGCCTCTGTGCTTCCTCAAGGATGGTCTTCTCCTTGGTGGCGTCAACTTGGTCTCCTTTGTTGATGGCCTCGGTCACGTGTATCCACAATCTAAAAAACAATGACGAGTATAAAATCAACCAAAACACAAAAAATCAAATGAAACGAGCTCTATCAAAGCAAATTTGCTTGAAGTACTGTAGAGTCAGGAAGTAAGCAAAAATTTGCATATATCCATATATGGTAACAGAGGTACATTGTGCACGTGTCAGCCATTTTTACTCATGGATTGTAGCATGCAGCTATACAGTATTTGTAGTGTAGTGTTTTGTGTGGCCATCCAACTGAAAATCAGTGATTGGCTGTTACAAAATCAGGTGTCTGACCGAGTTCCTTTAATGGTTAAACTGATATTTCTACATGTGTCTGTGTGTGTCTGTGTGTGTGTGTGTGTGTGTGTGCTAATGGTCAAGGGTAGTAATTGTGTACAGCCATAGTACTTCAGAGGAGTTTTTGTTGTGGCTCAACGAAAAATTGAGATGAACACATTTGCAATATCTGAATCCATTAAAATTTTACACATGTGCAAGAGAGACATCGGTAGTACATGTTTATGAATAGTCCTTTCCTTTCAAATGCTTGGCAATTAATGCAAAGAAATAATGAGTAATTATGAAGATGACGGTGCAGCAGATCTTAAAAACAATTTGAAACTTCTGATGTTAAAGTTTCTCGGGCTGAATATCTCCCTTGTCAAAGACATTTTACTCCAGTCATTTCTCACAATTCAAGACAGACCTCTGAAACATTGAAAACAACAGATGAACGACAACTACCTCCGATCAGTTTGAACAGTAGGTAAGTCAGTATTGTAAAGTCCACGTATATCCTTCTCTGACAGCTCTGTACTCTCATTTACTTTGACTTTATAAGCTCCTCACACTCAAACACGTACTGTTTGTGACAGATTGTGACACATTTATTTTGACCTCTGCAGAGTTGACCTGATTTCAAAGATACACTTACTTCTGGGATTCAAATTCTCCCATTTCGTCCCACTGGGGTGTATGTCGCTTGAGGCGGCTTTTCATCACATCGTCGGTCACATGCCAAAACAATTCACTCTCCTGAAACGATAAATGCCCTTCTATCAATATTATTATAATTTTGAGAAATTTTTCATCCACATGGAAATTTTTTTTTCTCGACTGATACTTCACTTCATGTAAATTTTGATCTGGCTGTATCTCTAATCTAGGGAATAAAACTCACCCCTGTCCTCTTGTCCTTGATATAAACTTCATCATCCTGGATTAAAGGGGAAAACAGAAAATTCAAATTAAATTTGAGCAAGCTGCAGCTGTCAGTTAATATAACCTCCACCAACTGTCACTGTCGATGCATTTTCATTCAAGTATTTGATTCTGTTTGTAAAATAATGTTTCTCGATCCAATTTAAAAGCCATGTCAAAATCCAAAGTATTCAACTTATTGACAAAGCCAGTATGTGTATATGTTCAGTGTCATTGTTGAATACCAGAGGTCAGTAGAGAATAGAACTCCAACTGTATTTCATATACCGTATATTTCATTTATAACTGTATTTCAGCAAACTTTCAGCCTGAGAATAGGAATAAATGTTTGTTTCATGGAATGATAAGGATTAAAATATTACCAAAACTTACACATTAGCTACCATCCCTTTAATGAAACCTATCACCATGGTGACCCAATACGATGTATGAAATCTCTCATTCTTTGGTCATATCATTTAAGTTAGAAGTGACCCTGTCACAATAACCATGGTTACTTACCCATCTGCCATCTATCGTTGCAATGGTCTCTTTGCCAAGCTTCACTTTACCAACGATGTGATTGACACTGTCACTGCTGCCTAGCAACGGCTGTCAATGGAACAAATATAGAATACCATACATTAGTATGATTCCGTTACGAGTTTGTGAATTTTTTGTCATTACACAGCCAAATCTATACTTTGATTATCATGTCACATTGTTATTTATTAGTGGTTTCAGCTGATGAGAAAAACGGACTCAACATTTTTCCTGAAAAGGTGATGTGTCTTTCTCTGTGAGCATTAGTTTACTTGCGAGTGATTTTTGATTATTTTCACCATTTTCCTGAAATTAGAAGGGGAACTTGAAGCCTTACCTTGAGTTTGAATTCTAGATCAGTTTTGTACCCTGTCTTTTCACATTCAATGGAGACTTTGCCGCCGTATTCCATTGTAAGGGTTCCGTACAGGATACCTGAATGGAAAAAAAAGAAATAAATTTATCAATAAAAGTCAAATAAGTCAGCATAGTTTTTGATTAAACAATGGCTGATATCGTAAAATACAAAATACATAACACCATTATACTGTTACTGGTATTATAGCCGACATTTTTTTTCCTGTTACATTTTTAGCTCAGTTTATATAACAGTTCCTACAAAACTTTGACTTTGGCTTTTTCTGAATTGCAGATAATCTTCAATGGAAGATAACATCAACATTCATGAACTAATGTGAACTTGGCAATGTAACCTTCAACTGCTTAATAAATGGTTTAAATTCAAAAAGCAAAATTCAGCTTGGTAAGCTGAATTCTTTTTTCACTTTGCGCAAAGATAACAACCATCCACAAAATGATCTGGACTTGGTCACCAATCCAGTCAGCTTGTGGCACTTCTTGCATTCTTTCAATATGAGCAACATTGGCAAAAGCACAGACTTTGTACTTTCCTGACACCTTAGAAGAATAATGAAGACACAGGCTTAACCCCTGTTCACCACCATGGTTTGGCCGAAACCCATTATTATCAATGGTAAGTGTGGACCTATTTATAGGGAATGGGGTGAACAGGTTTACTAATCAGCTTGCAAAAATGAGGATTGGAACTGACCTTTGCAATATGCATACGGCATGGTGACTAGGTAGTCTTCACCCCTAGTGATCAACGACAGCTTGGCAGTACCGTCTAATATTGCTGCAATGGAGTTGCCGTAAAACTTGGATTTGGCAAGAATGCTACCACTGATGCAGAAGCCATCGGCACGGTTAGAAACATAGAAGGCAGATATTGGAGGATGATGGGATACCTGTACAATAGTCAGGAAATATGAGTTGTGAGAACAAAATCAAGCAATTTTACCTCATTTCCACATTCATAGATCCAGCCATCCTATTGATAACTGTGGGGATACACTAAAGTGTGGTTGTATATTGGAAGGAACACTACGTACACAACGGTGAATATTCAGCATTGAGTCTCTGTGTAAATTACTCTCCTCTTTCCATATTTGTCAGACTGACATGACCAGATAGGGAAACTTTGAATAGCGTCTCTCTTCCAACAGAAACATTGCTTATATTTGGTTCTGATTCAATAAGTGTCTTTATGAATTACATCATCTGGATGTTGGATGACAATGTGCTACTTGAACTTTTGTCATTCTTAACTCTCTACAGAATATTCCTCAATACACAGCAAAATCACAAAATTGAAAATATGGCAGATGCATGTAAAAATTGGGAGTTTCAGCAATTACCAATGACTGCTTGATCATATTCAGTTTTTCAAGGACTCGGATTCCAACTCACCTGTTCGGCAATGTAAAATGTCTTACTACCAGTACTGGGTATGGGCCACATGCAGCGAAAGGTTTCACCGAGTATCGGATTGTAGGGCTTCTTGGCACCCTGTGTGCGACAACAAAAAATAATTTTATGTTATTTTACATCTATCATTAACAACAACAGAATTTTGCATGCAGTGAAAAAGCCATACACAACAGGTGTTCTGTAACATTGACTGTTTCAAAGCACCCCAAGTGCAGTGCAATCTGTGAGTGCCTCTGCAGCTTTACTTTTGGACAGTTTCAAGGGACCCACTGGATGTTTGCCAGAATGTCTCGCGCTCTGCATGTCATGTGAAGTTGCAAAAGCTATCAGGATTACATCCAAGGTAGCGTATTGCACTTGTGTTATAAACAGGAAGGAATATTATTGTGACATCAACAAAAACAGTCACTACTCATACATTTGACATTCCGGTGACAAATGTAAGATGGATAATGATAAAGTTATTACAAAAATACTGTAAAGGATGCGCTCGGGAATTGATGCCACACTTAACTCTCTGCTTTGCATCAAGCGATACAGTGTACGCTGCGCTCATGCATCCTTTGCATTCTTTTCACAATAACCTCATCATTTTCCCGACATAGCACTGAAAACTACATATACTGACCATCTGAAAGTAAATGAATTCTGAAAGACGATTTCCGTTTACCTTTGGTTTTTTGTAGAATCCTGAGAGATACCATCTCAATATCTGCTTCATTCGACTGAAGGGATCTCGTTCCTTCACAGCCCTGAGAAAATTGAGAGAAAGTAATGGTAGATCTGGTCAATCATTTCATTAGTTGGAAAAAATGTGTTAAAAGCAACTAATACGTTTGTTAAAAATGTACTCTGGCACAAAGTTGTCACAGAATTCTGAGTTCACTGACCTGCAAATCGCCAAAATTACTAGAGACATGCTTTAAGACTTTCCGTCTACCATGTTACAGCTTATCTTTCCATTTACCCAATCACCTTTTGCGACTTCACATGTCATATTTCCAAATACCAATCACATTCTAAGACATCAAATCTCATCTTACCATCTACCAATCACATTCGAAGACTTTACATCTCATCTTTCTATCTACCAAGCACATTCAAAGACGTTACATCTCATCTTTCTATCTACCAAGCACATTCAAAAACACAACATCTCATCTTTCTATCTACCAATCGCATCCTAAGACTTCACATAACATCTTTACATCTATACAATCACCCTTACACCTGAGGAAGACCAGGACCCAATTATCCTCATGAATATGACCAGATCCTCAAAAAGTGGCCCTGCCATGGCTCTGTTAAGCAAAAGGACTCCCCAGGTTTACCTGGGATGTGTAGATTTGTGAACTTCATCAATGCGGACCCAGTGTTCTTGTGTCTTGCCTAATTGCAATTAGTACCCTAATGTGTACCAGCACCCCTATTACAATGAAACTTTGTCACGACCATATTGTTCAATATACCAAAACAGGACTGCTCCACATAAAGTAGGGATGACATGCTTACCTTGATAGGAAGTCTGCATGATAACAGTAATCGGAAAGTTTATCCAACCATGACCTTGGTTCCAGAATAAACGTTGGCAAGACTACTTTAGACAGATCCATGCCAGGTCGGACTTGTTTGATCAGCATCCAAACAATACTTTTATTCTCATCGGCTATCGTGTCCACTTGATTAAATTCCTGTGGTGCAGATACGATTTTGAAAGTGATCAGCAACATTTTAGAAATTTTCAAAATATGCACACTTCTTTCAATACAGTTGAATGTGCTTCATTCAATGCATCGAATTGTTGGACTTGACTTTCACAGTTATTACCTGTCCTAAATCTTCCTTGTTTTCTGGTACATAATTTGTTTCTGTCTGTGGCACCTCTGGCATTTCTTCAATGTCGTCGTCTTCTTCCGAGCCTTCCGAATCACTCTCTTTCTCCTTTTCCACCTCATTCTCCTTGTCATCATCATCATGCTCCGGCTCGTCAAGACCTGGGCAGAGACGAGAAAAAAAGTTCAATTTTCTTTATAACTTCATTCCACGTTATCTGCTATTTTCATGGAAGCTGTTCAGAATGTTCACACTGGGCTAGACTCTCTTCAAAGGTGGCACAAAAGAAACTGTACAAAAGGCTTTGACATAAAAATATAGTGTCACATTGTGTCACCGCAATACCGGTAGAAGAGGTGGAAGTATCCCCTTGTCTTCACAGGGGTTTGAAGTGTTTCTTTGAACACGATCTCACTGTTACAATAAGAAGAAAAAGCAGAATACTGAATCTGATTAGGGTAGTATGCGCCTCGAAAACAAAAGACTTATTATTGAACTTTTGTTCAAAGTTTCCTCAACGAATCTTCTAAACCATTCTCTTTCGAAATCAAGAATAAAAATCGGGGGTCACCGTGAAAATTTTGGTTCTAGAGAAACAAATAACCAGAGATTTAGCGATATTTTAAATTCAAAATGGCCGCCATGTGGGTTCTCTTCATTTTAGAAGGAAAGACCATTTTAGGAATAGTTTTTGAAAATGCACAGTGCAATTCAATCCTTAAAGGCATTTGTTTCCTTATATTGAAACATAGAATCTCACCCCAGTCTGAAATTTATGTTAATGTATCACAATGGACCAAAAAAGGTGTTACTCTCCTGTCTTTGATAGCAAGGTTACACTGTTTCAAAATCTGTAGCATGAGAGTCTTTGAGCTTTACAAAAACACTTCACCATCTTGTTACAATCTCTCACGACATGGGCCATTACCTTGGTCTCTGAAGTGTTTGTTCTCAATCTCACTCTCGTTCATTCCCTTTGCACTGTTGAGAAAGCTCTGCAGCTGCTGGGTGAGGTCACCGCTACTCGTATCCGCGGCCGTGCCCGCGTCATGCTCCTTCATCGACCTCATCAACAAACTTGAGCACCTTAGGGACAACTCCAGGGCGTCCATCCAGCATTTGCCGTCTGCTTCCGACGGCGCCCGGAATATCAGATAATTACTTGGCAGTGGTATTGTAATAGATCCCATTGATTCACCCTTAGGACCCTGCAATAAAGGAAATGAGTTAAAAAGCTGTTGAGATATATAATTGTCAAAAGCGTTATTACAAAAAAGTTATCGTTAAAATTATTATGGTTTGGTCTGAAATTGATCAGCCTAGAAACTGTTTAATGACTTAATACCCTGTGGCCCATATTGATTGGCCAAAATGTGGGCAGCTTGGAAACAGTTTTATGACTTACCGTTGTGGCCCATATTGATTGGTCAGAAAGCGGGCAGCTTAGAAACAGTTTTATGACTTACCCTTGTGGCCCATATTGATTGGTCAGAAAGCGGGCAGCTTAGAAACAGTTTTATGACTTACCGTTGTGGCCCATATTGATTGGTCAGAAAGCGGGCAGCTTAGAAACAGTTTTATGACTTACCCTTGTGGCCCATATTGATTGGTCCAAGGGATGGAAGACCTTAAAACAGAAGCCATCTTTTCTTGATGGTCTTTCAATCAAATCACACGAATTAAGCAGTACTGTTCCGACCCACTGCCCATGCTGTGAAGACAAAATATTGATATTCAAGGATTAAATCAAATATTATATTAATCTATCCAGAAATTAAGTTTTCCTTCTAAAAGATTTCACTTACAACATATTTTGAATGTAAAGCATAAACATCTGTACACAAGCCAATCAGATTAAAGGAAACAAAGTGAAACAAGGGGTTTCATTGGAAGTTTTCTAAACATCAAGTCTCTCACTGTACCATGCAAAAAATGTAAAATTGTAAAAAAATGCCTTTTTTCTTATCTTTTTTTGGTACTAATAGCTATAATTTCCATTGAATATCAGAATCAAATTTTTTCGTACCTTTGAGCTTTTGTAAATAAGAAGTAACCCTGGCTTGAGTACACACCATAGCTTTGTCCAACCTTTGAGTGTCCCTCTCACCTGTGAAAAAAATATCATATATGGCTGCTGAGCCCATAAGCTTGCACAGATATGTAACTTCAATGAAGTGACAAGACGGCTGCCAGCGTGCAGCATGTGCATGGCTGATGCTATTGAACAGTGTGATATGTTTTATCCCAAATGTAAATATATATCAATTGTTTTCAGTTAATTTTGTAGTTGTATAACTTTATTGCTTGCAAATCTTGCTCAAAGTAAAACCTACTGAAGCTGGGCCATTATGTACAATGACGCAGTCACAAGAATCATGGGATTGCAATGGCGGCAGCTATGCGGTCAAAAGTTTTGTTATCATCCTCCTGCAGTGATGAATGCCTATCAGTAAGCTGCTTGCGGCCACCCTTGGTGACCCACATTGCAAACTATTAGGTAAGACCACGGAACACCCTCTACCGTCTATGCGAAAACTAATGTTGCCAACACCTGGCCACTGTTTGTGGAGTTTGATGAAAATAAGCTTTCTACAGGCTGATAACATACAAAGAGAGTATTAACCCTTTCACCACCATGGTTTGTCCCAAATCCATTGTTTTCTATGGTAAAGTTGGACCTGTATACAGGGAACTTGGGGTGAAAGGGTTAAACAATGTAATGCATCAATACAGACAGGAAGGCTGACTGACAACCAGAACTCCTGCCATTTGGAATCAATGGGCAAAGGCTATGCTGTTTACCTATCCCAGTTATCAAGCAACACGTAATAGTGATGGCGCCCCCAATGTTGAGATTACAGCTACTTTCTTCTTAGTGAGTATAGATTATGAAAATGTATGGGCGTAATATCCGAAGGTACATGAAACAGACACTTAACTCCACACGATAAAAAATCTATCAATTTTGGGGATGTTGGCAGCAAAGCTGTCTACTAGTAATGGAATCAACAGAATCAACATGGAATCAACATTTGTGATCAAACATGAGTTTGGTGATAGAATGTCGGAATTGACAAGTCATCCTATGAATTGAAAACGTTGTGTTGCATTCATTACAGATTTCAACCAAACTTTGACAGAATACATTCCCTCCATTCTTTCAATAACAACATGAACATCAAAACAAGTACCGGTAATTCATCAACCCTCAGAGAACTCCATTAAAGCATTTTCTTGAAGGCAACAGCAATTTCCAGACATCAGATAGAACTTAATGATAGACAACTGTCCGTGACTGAACACATTTGAAAAAGAAAATTAGGTAGTAACACCTTGCATTTAAACACCTTGTATGGTAATTTTAATGAGTAATTCTATGAAAGGACACTTTCCATTTATCTTGTAAAGGTCAGTAAGAAATTAGTATTTTAAATTAAATATGGTTTTCATTACATGTCTTTTAAGTTTTTCAGTTTCTCCTGTTGAAATTTAATATGAGAAACTTTAAAATTAAAAAGACATATGCATACAATAATACCTACTACATCCTTGGGGTAAACATAGGCAATACCTACTGGCAGTACCTGTACTTAGCCAATCAAAGACCCATTCAATGAATTCTCAATGTGTGATTATGCGATAATCACACATATAAAAATAGGTTATGATGCTATCTAACACAGTGTCAAGCATTATAGTGTGTTTCTATTTTTGTAACTATCTAATTAGGCCAGGAAGAACAATTATTAATAAATAGTTCCTGGGAATCGCTGCTTCTAATTCAGCCAAGTTGGAATTTTTTTTTGAAATGGCAGCAAATATGTACCGATACTTCCCCCAATATATACTTCACACAATGATATGGTATACCGCACTGTGTATTGACAACTGACTACAGTGCAACTACCGGTACTACTGGTATATGAGCTTCCCGTTTCTGTTGCAAAGCAGAAGAGAACCTGCTTGATTATTATTATACAACTTTACTCAGATCACAGTACAGTGGTGTGAGACCATTGTGTAAACTGTGTCGGCACAAACACGGTGACAAAGAGGCTAAAAGATGGGGTGAAAAAGCACAAATCTTGGACCCCACTTCCGGGATGTTCAAAAGACAATTCTGCCATTGTTTTACTTTTACAGTATTCTTGGTTTGTAAAATTATAAAAATATTTCGCTCAGCTCAGTTCCTATACTTTTGCCCAAAAGAATCTGAGGAACAATAATTTCTTTTCCTTGACCTAATCATGGAAAATGTGGGCATGGTTGCCGTTACTTCCCTGATAGGTTGCAAAAGACTCCTGCACAAAGTTTGTACAATAAACATAACACCAAGTATTTGTGCAATAAAAATAATACCTTGTATTACTGTACCATATGTGACAGTGATATATCGGTATGGTGACATAAAGCCACTTCACATGGTTACATTCTATGGCATCAGAATGCAGTTAACATTTTGACAAGCACAGCTTTCAAAGTCTTGTGGAAAATACACAACCCAGACCACTAGGGCAATGTGTGTGATTTTGTGGAAAACATCACAAACTATGGAATCAAAATCATCATGGAAAGGACTATTAACAATTTTCTTGTTATCTCAAATAAGCCATTTCAATTTGCTTTTTCAGAAGTGACCTAAAAAATGAAAGTAACTTGGCAACTGCAAACTACTACAAATTTGAGTCTAAAACTGACGCCAACGACTGATAGAATCTGACAACTAGTGATTGTATCTGGATGGCTGTTCTTTTAAGTTGATGGCATTTGAGAGAGTCCTGACTTCCTGGAAGTAGTTTCACTTCAGTTGAACGTTTCACTTTGTATCCCCGATCCATAAGCCATTATCTCGGAAACGTTCATTCCGTGCATTACGGACGAGGCACTTTGCCCTCCGATAAAAGGCACTGCGGAGCAATTCGTGAGAAGTAAAACAAACAGAGAGCTGACAGACTGCACAAAGAGCTACACAAACCAAACCCGGCTGTCATTCTTCCTAGACAGCGTGGGTAATCTAGATGGAAAAGATTGCATAAAATGGTCGGTACGCACAGATTAACCCATGCCCGTGAGGAAAGGTCTGTGCAACTGCTTGTAAATCCCATCCACTTTGCCTGACAATCAGACAGTCGACTTACTCTTTTACTGCTGACATACCCGGTACAGCTGACCCTACACTCTATCACACACAATCTAAAGCAAATGAGTTCAGTCAACCATTTACAATTGAAAGTGGCATTACCTTGTCTTACTTTAAAGGTATACTATCACCTGTTCCAATTTTGCCACCGTTACCATGGAAAGAGAAAATCTAACCAATCACAGATTTTAAGCGGGTGGCCGCTTTTTAAAAACAGCGCCCTCACACAGGCATTCTGAATACCAAGGAACACCCGTTTGACCAAACCGGTATATGGGCATATTTAGATTATGGGTGACTGTATACCTTTAATATCATAAATATTTTTGTGTCCCAAGGACCTTGTGATATTTTACTTTCAATGACGATGATCGAATCAGTCTTGATGTCATATAGCTTTACAGGCAAATGATGCAGCACTGGCTATCCTAGAAAGTATATTATATTTGAAGAAGTACCCCGCTTATCCTTTACCATTTACCGGTATTTGTCATTTATCAATGGGCTCCCTTACCAAACTTTCACTCATTTGGGTACCTGAAACCCACCTGTATTAGCCACAACAGATGTATATCGCATGCACCTGTAAACCCACTCCAAAGTATGATTCAACCACCAACCCACCCCCACCCCCGGTGCACCTGACGAAAATAAGTATGCTTTGGCAAAGTGACACCTAATTCTTGTTTCACCAGTTTTTTCCAAGACATTTTGCCGTATGCTAATAATTTAGTTCTCCCAGTTCTTATTGAAATGTAATAAACTGATAACTCTTGAACCAAAGACTGTTAGCTGCTTTGTTGTAGTACATACAGAATCCTTCAACACCACTGGTACTCCATGAATGTTAAGGGAGACAACTCATTGCCGTATATCTTTTAATCTGCTGTAGTGATAATCTCAGAAGACAGTCTATCAAATTAGCCAAATCGCCTCCCCGATAATCTCTCTACTTCTGAATCAATATCCTTGAGGAGAATAATCGTAACATCCTTGTTGCACCCATTTCCATACACAATTCTAAAACACTACATGTATCTTGTTGAAGTCATCACTTCAGTTAGCCATACTGGTAATGTTTGTAATGTACAGGAACCATCGCTTCCTTGGTTCATAGTACACTTGATGAGCTGAACCAAACTGGTTCAATGAGTCATTCAGACAGTCAACAAAGTTGTAAATCTCTCGATGCCAACATCGGTGTCGTTTCCCTGATATTTCGTAAGTGCTGTGAAAACTACCCTGTTATTTTCAGATAAGCCCATTATCGACCTCACAAAAACTGATTTGTGTTTCCCTCTCATAACACATTGTGGTTTTTGGTTCAAAATGATAGCATTATCGTGGCAGAAAAAAGATAAATATCATCAATGTCCCCTAAGGAGTTGACAAGGTCCTGAACCTACATCTATCAGATCAACTGTATGGATTTACCTGACACGGGATGTAGATTTTTTGACTCCAGACAGACTGAAAGTGTTAAGTTTGCAGCCCCTGTTATAAGACAATCCTCATTACAAATCCACAACAAACACTGTATTCTTTCTTATTGTACAGTATGTGAAACCATTTCAAAGTCACTGATATCCAAGCTAACCCTAGTAATCCAGTTGTCACAGTTGACAACCATACGACACAACTTTTTAGTGCTATTTTATTTTGCACATGTATTACCGTATGCTTTTGAGAACCAAGAAAATTACATATTCTAAAATCTAAAAAATACACACTGAAAGTCTTCTAGTGCAGATCTATTTCTGTAGATTAAACGACATTTAAAATTAGCCCAATTACACAGAGCACTTAATTACCTTAGGCACCTAACTTGCATGGCTATAGAAACCTGGCTGCATTGCTGCCCACGTCACCACACAGCTAGCAGCAGTATTTGTTGAAATGTTTCACATTCTAGACTATCGACTGATGTTACTATGGTAATCCTCTTTCAGCTGTAATAGCACGATCTCTTGCATCGCAGTCTGCACTGAATGATTTTGTCGATTAAAATGGGACAAAATGGCTATGTAAATTAAAGCCCTACATGCTTGTCCTTCGGACAAGACTTGTAAGTTGTCTAAGGGAGAATGTAGACTCACTGTCTGTTGCATATGCCTTACAAACTGTACCATGAATAAAGTAAAAATTGATAATGTCCTTTAAGAACAGCGGCATAATTAGAAAATCAGCCCACACATAAAGCGAACATGCTTGTTTCTGTCTGGTTTGTATTCTGCACAATTTAGGCAGTAATGTACCCAGTAACACTCATTACCTTAAGCCATCCGGACAGGACAACGACTGATGGGTCTTTCAGTGAACTCAGCAGTTCTTTTGTTGCTCTTTTCTTTTCGCGTCTGTAATTTTTCTTTTGAGCCTGCAACAGAAGATGATGATAGCACAGATGTGAGTGTAACTGATTGATTCGATGTGATGGACACAAAAGATTCATCTTTGTATGTTAACCCTTTGAGTACCGTTTTTCCCCCATCAAATTTCAGTGCAACATTTTACCAATATTTATGAACTTTTCTGTAATTTTTCTGATAATATTAGACCAAATGAACACAACATTTCATTGGCCACAGTCTTAGTCAAATTTTGGCAAAACTCTGACAAAAATTGACCAAGGTATATTTTATAAGGGTGACAAAAATTGACTTTGGCGCTCAAAGGGTTAATATTTACTGGTACAGTACTGGTACATGTAGCAGAGGCTATGACTAAGTTTCACCATCTAAATTTTTTATACTTTGTATAACAAGGAAATGAATACTTAGTAAGTTTGGAATTTTGGCGAGGTGGTTTTTTTTTATTTTTGTGATACAAAACAACCTGATAATATTGTGATATCAGAGTATGATCAAGTCATGTTTGTGTCAGTTCTGTTGACAGCATCTACAGATATATGTGAACAATGACAAACATTGACAGTTTGGAGATTTGGTCCTGTCCAACAAATTAGCAATTGAAAGAAACCTTAAAGAGGGAAAAATAAGGCCAGGAGAAAGACAGCAGGCCTTATTGGCATTTAACAGCAAGAAGGAATAAGGCACATAAACATGGGGCCTGTTGACACAAAAACATCAGAGGACAATGCCCATAAAAATGTTTCCAATCTACTATTGCCTTCTGAAGTTTCAGAAAAGCACAAGATCATCTTGACTGCCTGGCTCATTGTTTACACATTCAATGTATTTCAGAATTTATCTGAGTCCCAAGAAGGTAGATAAGCAAGCCCTGCATGAAAATATCACCCTGGAGAGTTTCAATACTGTATTTCATTTTACTGAGAATACTTAATATCTAAAACCCTGCAGACATTGTCTAGCTACCTGTGTCTCATATAGGGGTGGTCTGCATTTTAGTATTATGATATCCCATGTTTTTAATCAGAATACCATTTTGTCCAAAAACCAAACATACACCAGCAGGTCATAAAATCCATTTTCCTGATGGAAATCATCACAAGTACTGATGGAGCACACAGGGTTTTCAGTGACTCACAACACAAAAGAGTTCGATGAATAAATCAAACCTTTGGAACAGAGTTCTATCTTTAAAAGAATTCAACAAATTATGACTCCTAAACAGTCATCGTTTGGATTTAGACACAGCAACAGCCTGTTTTTCCTGTAGTGGGACATGCAAAAACCAGGCACCAGTCTTACCTTTAAAGACTCTCTCTTGGCAAGCTTTACAGATTTGTAATCTAAACTGTGTAACTTTCCTTCAGACTGAAAAAAAAATACAGAAATAAATAAATAAACATAATTATTATAAATTTCTAGTATAAGGAAATCCATATCCCTATTATTGACCTACCAGGTTGTTGTGTTGTCATAGTACTGGTACGTCAATTGATTATTACAGATCATAATGACAATTGAGTGCACCCTTGTCCAGTGTTACAGAGCTTGTTGACAGATCTAGACTAAATGCAACTTGGTCACCCTTCATGACCTCCTAGATGGTCTGGATGAAATCATCTCATTAATTATGCATGCAATGAATAACTCTCGATACCATATTATACCAGACTGAGTCCTCTATGGGATTGGAATGACAGACTGGATCTATTTAATGCATGAAGGATTAAGGGGCTGTCAGGGCATGACTACCTCTACAAACGATGTAAAATTGAAACCCATACCGTGTACATGTAAGTAAGAGGTTCAGTGACCTGATATGTGTGTCCATGGTACAATTACTTCCGTTGATAGGTGGTATGTTAGCACTTGGATATAAATGGCTGTTGTAAATACATGCATCTGTAAAGGTTGAGCCCTTTTTGGACTGCACATATGATACAACCCAATGGTTTTGATATTGTAGGTGGACTTGTACTGGTAGAAGGGGATGGGGGAGGGGGGAGGTTGAGAATGCAACAAAATACATTATCATGGAATTGTAAGATACACGTGTACAGTCATTCTTGAGCATGTAACGGTTTTACCGCCTATGCATTGCCCTTATCACAAAAACCTCCCAGGTAATCACCTTAAGTGGTCCGAAGACCAGAAATTTGATTCCCATTTTCATTATCATCTGCAGAAATGATTAATGATCATGAATATTGCAATTGCCAAGTTGCAAAAGTGGGTGCGTCGACAGGTTTCCAGCATAGCAGTGGTGATTGAGAGCCTTGTGATTTCATATACCTTCACAGTATCCTGGCAGTCCACAGAATTCTTTTATCTTAATCACTATGTTCTAACTTGTGATACGCAAATTGGACAATACAAATTGGACAAAGGTTGAAGAAGGCACTGATATTACACTTGATATTCCTGAGTGTTTTTATACAGCGTCAAGATGGCAAATGTAAATATAATTCTCCTTCAAGGAATACATGTGGTAAATACCAAGTATTTTCATGTGTGATAGGAGGGTTTGCATAGGAAGTACAACTGCAATACAGAGTGAGCAGAGTGACTTTACTTAGGATTTGTTGAAAACACTATGTGATAATTTTTTTCTTCTTGTAAAAAAGTAATTATGTGATGTTATGGGGACAATATTCTACATTATGTAATGTAATGGAAATGCTTGAACAGTTGCATTGCATATGTTACGTGACAACCTGTGAATAATGAATGAACTGTGGGTAATTCCATTCTGTTCATAAAGTAATTACAGTAAGAAACTTGTGAGTTTGACAGGACCAGTGATTTACTGTACATACCGGTATGTTAAAAATACCGCATCAGTATGACATAGGTACAAATGTATGTATGCAGTACACTACATGTGCATGATTGAAATGCCTTTGATAAATGACTTGTGGAAATGGGTCTTTAACATTCAAAAGTGTAATTGTTATAAAACAACCATTACACCATCAAATCTTACTATTTTAGTGGTATAATTGAAACTACCAAACTGGCAATACCAGTAGTATGGTAGAGGTGAATATACCGTACAATATGTTCAAAATTACTCCATAAATTACTTTTTAATGGTGCCGTGTAACACTAACCTGAGAGCCCCCAAACTGGAGAAAAAGAAAGAAAAAATAAACACAAGCATGATTATGAAATCTGTAAGTCTTCAGCACGGCCAGCACTTGCATTCATTACCAATATAATAATACCAAGTATTTCATGAGACATCACTAACCAAACACATCATGAAATTGTAATCCAATGGCTAAAACGTGAACATATAAACACAAATTTAAAAATAATTATGGACAGATGATGTGTTAAACTGTTAGTATCTGAGAGAGTTCATGAAATGCGGCTGCGTATAGTTTAGCTTTGAAGCCACACCATATTCTGCCATATACAGGTATACTGAATAATTCACCAAGAAAGACAGACTAAAAGCCAGATTACACGTAGGTGATCAGAGCCACAACCAGAGTATGATCCAATGAACCAATCCTCGCCACATTGTATGAAATGCTAACTTCCACCATTCTAGAATTGTTTACGAGCAGTCTGCGCCACAAGGAGAGAACACACCATGCACAACTCATGCAAATACATGTACCGGTGATCATGACAATAAACTACGGGTAGTATATCATGTACATGATGTGTAAATTGTAGATTTAAATGGTATTTGAAATGCAGCGAATACAAATCTGTGGAAATACCATAACTACTACTTCAACAGTAACAGTAAAATTTACGCTAATCCCTTAAACAAATTGATGTCACAATATTTCAACTACCAGTCTATACACCAGCTTCCTAACTATCATATAAGATATAGTTGTACACCAGATAGAAATATCACATTTTAAGGACAATTTGTACAAGATGAGCACATTTGAAATGTTTTGAGATAAAGCTTTTTGCACTTTGCAAGATGTAAGGGTCACCAGGAGGTCAGGGTTCAAAGGGCTAACAACCTGCAGGGACCATTACGCTGTTGGTACTGGAACTTCATATAATTTATACTAATCCCTTTAAACAAATATTGCAACTACCAATGCATACACCAGCTTTCTGATGAAAACGATGAAAATATACTTGTACACCAGATAGAAGAGGATGTCACATTTTAAGGGGATATATACACATGCACAAAATCATCAATACTACAAGGATTTACCATAAAGTACACATTAACATATTACTGATATACCGGTATATCATTTCCTGATAATAGCTGTAGAAAATGAAAGTTTGCAGTAAACCTTTTGCAACTTGCAAAATGTATAAAAGTCACCAGTAGGTCAGGGTTGAAATGATTTGACTTATTGGGTGTTACAATGAAACTGTTTGAGATAGTTGGAAATACCATATCTTCAAAGGTTTCAATGCTGACTCCCTTCCATTGTGATGACTTTGAAATGAAATTTCTCTTCGATAACAAAGATTTTGGAATCACAGGCTTTCCCTTTTATTGACAAATCAGACAAAATTGCAGACTACATTTTACAGCTTTACCTTCTATCTCACATCAGTGGAACAGGGTAATGACTCAATGGATTAAAACATGCAACACTGCATTGAATGGTTCAGCGTCAGCTTGCACTGTAGACACAAAACATACCATCGCACTACCATAGTACTAGGGTACCTGTACACAACTGATGGTACTAAGAGTTGTACCAAATGCCAAACTGGCCATGGTATACAAAACTGAAAACTTGCTTCTCATAACTAATTTAATAAACTGGTATACCATATTTGAAATGGAACAGTAATAACCCTTTTCGTGCCAAGTCCATATTTCACCACCAGGTCAAGATGGTTAAAATTTATGAAACACAACGTATTCCATATGATGTATTTTAACATAATACTGTACATTTGAAGGCTGTTGAAAACATAATACTGTAAAGTTGATTTTTTTTGGACAAAAGATGCTATAACATAACAAGCCAAGTGGGTGAAAATACGTCATGTTTTGGCTCAATACCGCTTTTTACTGACTTGGCTGATGGGGGAAGTGATACAGTTATTACTGTCTGGCAGAAAAAGGGTTAAAGTTTACAATTACATTCGCATGTAAAATCTAGGGTACCTAGGGAGTTTACAAGGTTTATCAATATTTTAATGTGTGAAAGCCATCTGCATAGGTATCTAGATCTGTGGTTGTTTGGCAAAATGGTAGGGGTGTGCAGCCACACATAAAAACCTCATACTCGATTTTAGACCAAACTATTGTTATTCTAGGACCCCATTTTAGGTCTAAAACCTCTATAACCTTTGATCCTGGTGAAAAAAAAACATACAGTGGAAATTTACAAGGCCTGATGGGGCAAAACTAAGATTTTGCATGGCTGGGACATGAATAAATGCCTTTCTGCAAAGTAATATATTGTCCCTGGCAAAGGATTGATTTGCTGCAACAGCTATAAATTTTGCTGAAAAAATTTTTGGGGAAATCTAAGAATTTTGGTGAAAGATCATATGTTTGACTTTATCTAAATTTGGCTGGGTGAAATCATAACCCATTTTTGACTGTGGCAGCACTAAAATTTACACCTCCATTTTAAACCCCATTTCAAACCATACCACTGAAAAACCCACCCCAAAGGCCGGCACGTACACACATGTAGGTATTGGCAAGAAATGGAAGCATCCTTTTTTCCATGCTCTATCCCATCCATCAATCTACTGTACCTTCAGTCCCCATTCCACTCTATCATGTACCGGCCGATACTTCTCAAAAAAATTTTAAGATTTAATACTGTTGAATTTCTGGTCCCGTGTATTAACCAGCAGCGGTTTCCCTGTCTTTTACTCAATTCTGATGATGAACAATGCAGTGACTATCATTATCAGTTTAAATGTATGTTTTTTTTGGCGTTCTGATCGTAAATACATCAATAAGTAATATGTGCGATGGCTTTCAGCGCATTATTATTAATCAGCTACTGTATCATTTGAGCTACGACTGAAATACTTGAGAGGTGTTAATCACACAGTTATCAAAGAACCATTCACAGCTCGATGAAAATTGAAAGAATATTTTACAAAAAAGGCTAATTTGGGATGAGGATCTATATATGAATAGGCGGCAGTAATATTGCAATCTAACTCATCTGATTAAATGTATTGGTGAAGATTGATATGACAAGGTCACGAGTGCCCGATGAGTACTCTTGAAAGATGTCGGGCTTCAAATTTCATCGTTCCGTGTTTACTGCTGCTGGTGAAAGTTTCATATTGAAAAGTGAATGAAAAGGGAGATGTCCACCATTCAATCGTCATGGATACAAATGATTGTCTTCATGTCCGCCTACACATGATGAAATGAACAGCCGCTGTTATGATTATCATCCCGGATATTTGGTTTTCTGGGGCTCCAAGTCACAAGACAGCCTCGGTTTGGGGAGATTTACGAAACGCAAATGACGTCCATTTTCCTTACACAACGCATGAGCAGGTGATTGACAAGTTCAATTTCAACGCACGTATTAGCCAGGGAGCATAAACCTCTTACCTTCTTCCTGAATGAGAATTTCAGCAAGGATTTTTTCTATAAATGGCTCCAAGGTTTCTAAAATTGTAAGGAACACCTACACACTCATCATCAATACTTGAAGTAGCGGTATACTATTATGATATACTCCTATCAATGACATGATGATTATGACCACTGCAACACTCCAGGGCAATACACTGTACTGAGTCTTGTGAAACCTTCGTAACACGATTTGCAACAGCCAAGATATCACGTCTGCTAAACCATGGTTTGTTAGATTATAGTAAAAGTACAGGGACCAAGGACTGGGATTTAACATGTTCATCCCCAATTCCCTAAAAAACATGTCCACACTTACAATTGATAAGAATACCAGCAGGTTTGGGTCAAACCATGGCGGTGAGAGGGGTAAACACTTCACTGAGAGGGACTCAGAGCACTCCCATGATCGTGCTGTCTTTCTAATGTCTTTACACATACAGAAGTTCGACAAAACTCTCTTTGCCGTTTCATCAGCACAGATCTTTGAATTTTCTACATGTCACCATAAGCCCAGACTTGCATGTCTGTACAGTATACTACCAGTACAATAATTTTAACCCAGATGTGCAAAAAACATAATTTTCCAACTTTTTCCCAGACAAAAAATTGCAAATTACAACTACCGGTATTAGTTCAATCCTATTCTTGCCACACATTAAATATTGGTCTACTACCCTACTTAGTTTACCACTAATAATCAAACTGTGTAACCTGACTTTGAAACTTATTAGTCCACTCACACTTTACTACATGTTATAGGGACCGGTCAAACCTCAATAAAAATAGAATATAAATACAGATATGACCAGCATAATTTATTAAAGTTATTTCCTGAAGGCAAAGGGAATGCAAATACATCTGAACTTCTCAAAAGCAGTAATTTGCCTCATGATATGAGACATGAACAGTTTTTTTTTCCTTTATGGCTGAGTTCTGGGAACTGTGTAGGTGGTGGAAATTGAGTGCAGAGAGATCGAGAAACAAGAGACTGAAGGGAGTTTGTAGTATGCGTGGTGGATGTCTGGATACTCTCGTTGCCAGGCAAATCATATGGCAAATCACACGGAAATGAGCAGTTCAACTTGGTTGACATTAAATACATGTACTTTAGTGTCTTGCTGCCACAAACATTCACCGAACTACTGTACCTGTACGCTTTTTAAAGCTAACTAAAAGCCTGCCCGCTGATGTTACAGCATGTGTTGACTGTCTGTCAGCAATTACAGCAAGCAGAATTTACGACTATGACAGAGAAGCTAATATCAAAGACAACCAGCTCAACCCAGTTGAATGCAAACTTCAATACTCTTCTAATTCTTGGGTTTGGGTATATATTTTGCTGAAAATAATTTTCTCTAAGGCACTGTCTTAACATGTTACATTCATGGATGGTATGATTTAGACACAGCTATCAACAGGTACACAGCAGCATTCCTTGTATGAGACTTACATGACATTGCCCTTAAAAAGGCTATTGAGATTCTATTCAGTTCTATAGCTCATACAGTAGATATTATATAGATGTTTCAAGAAATTCTATACAAGTTTATAGAGTTTGGGCATTTTTTCCTAAAGAATTCTATAGAAAAATATGATTCTGTGGAATTCTATAGAACTTTATAGAAAATTTTTCCTTTAGCACAAGTAAATCATACATTTATGGGTTCTACCTAGATTATCACATTTTAGACAGTCATAATCGTCTTTTACAAACAGAGAAATCAGATCCCTTCCCTATAATGACAAAATTTGATACGTATCACATCATCAAAGTTGCAAGGTTTGACACAATAAGACAACCAAACATCACTTTCATACTGCACCATCACTGATAGCTTCTGACTAAAAACTTGGTAAATGTGATAAAAGAACGCCCATTTGCATGCAATTGCAATACACTACCCTGATAAATGACACCTTCTGCAAGTACGGTACAATTACACCATTACAATAACTATCTGGTGTTCTAATGATAATATTTAAGCACTCAAGATGAAAATATTTTGAAATAATTCTTAACACAACATCAAAAGAACCAACCTTGCTCCTATGTGCCTTGAATTGTGAGGATTCCCTGTTGGGATCCAATCTATGGAAATACTCATCATCTTCCAAGCCCTGACCTGAAATGAAACAGAAAATTTTGTCGTTTTGTCAGTACAGTAGGTCTGCATGTCCTGTTACTGGTGTTATATGTCAGTCTGTCTGCCAATAATTATGACCATTTGATGGCCTGTCTGTCTAATTTGTGAATGTCTTGCTGTATAAAGTCTGTATTGTTACTTGTTGAAGTACCAGTGAAAACACTTTTGACATAAAATGACACAAAAAATCCGTTGAAATTCAAATGGCGAAACTGGTCACAATTTGAACCAATCTGAGTAATGCCATTCTCAGAAATCTGCAAAAGTAAATGTAAGCTAAAAAGCAATGGTACTTGAAAAGCTGTCTCTTGAATAACAATGGATGATTGACAGTAATTAGATATTTGGCACTTTTTACTTGATAAATACAATCATGATTACACACTGACCAAGACAAAAACTATGCCCCAAGTGAAAATCTAGTCAGGGGGACAGGGGAGATAGGAGGGAGGTGGTAATTATCCCTGACAACTGAATAAGAGTATCTGAATCTGGTATAAAGCTGTTTGTTTTTGCATCAGCTTTTATCTCTGAACAAGATGAACTCAACTTTCAAAGGAGACAAAAGGACTAATTGCATGTAAATATTCTATGTCAAGACACACTGATGCCAGAACCAGCGATTGCAACCTGCTGCTGTTGGTTTTTTGTGTGGTAATAATCTTCCCTACTCAAATGCCAGATACATGTACAGTACCGGTAGTGGTTCTGTCAAGTTGCAAAATACCAATAATGCACGTTTAATAGAGACGAGCAAATGGATTGTACAGAAATGATACTGTACATGAGTAAGCAGCGTCAATTGACAAATTGTATTTGTGTTACAACATTGTAGCCATCCTTCCTGTAGTTTTGAATGATTTAATTATCTGCTTTTCCTTTTCTTACATCACCTACCGGTATTCTGTTGTATTCCAAATAAAGCAGAACTACTTGGTTCACATTTCTGCCGAAATCATTTAACACTCAAGCTGCTATGTTCATAGTGGACTATGTGCTACACAGTTTTTTCACTTCTTGTTGGGGCAAAAATAAATTATTCCACATAAAATGAAATGTGTAAAGAAAATAAGTCAGACGTAAATCATTAATGAAAACCTGGCGATATTCAAATCTTCTGGTCCAGAATATTCATAATACGGCAAATGGAAGCAAGTGATAAGGGAAAGTTATCACACTTCCAAGAGCTCTTTTTTGATATTTGCAGCATGTTTGATTACATGGAAATCCAATTCTCATGGTTGTATATAATGGTTCAAATATAATTAACTTTCAATAATAGAGACCGTGCAGATCTCATGTTACGGATTTAGAATGTAAATGACTTTGACTTGGCTATCACAAAACAGTACATCATACCTGCTACAAAATTTGAAATCAAGTCAATCTGCCCGTGTACACAAGGTCACCAGTGAGTAATTGCTTTTGAAATGAGAAGAGAATTGTGATAAAATATCGCTTTGAGGGCTGTAATGTAATGCCAGAGTACACGCAGAATGAAATGTGAAGATGTATGGTACATACATTTTTCAACACTTATGGCGACTCACTGAAACACTGTATAAAAACGTTTTGCCTTATGGTAGTCGAGAACTTGTCCAGAAATGCTATTATACAACGGCAACACAGAAAGTACCTGGTAAGGAGCTGACAGCAAAGCCTTTTACAATTAAATACAAAAATGTTCATTTTCAATAAACCCAATACTAAGGTATCATGGGTATTTTTCCAGTGAAACAGCTATTATGGTCATACGGTATATCAGGTCAAATATGATTTGATGACAGAAACCGTATTGGATTGAATCCCCATAAAAACTTGCCAGTAAGGTAAAATGTGGAACTCATACCAGCATTACCACTGCAGTGCCCATATGCAATGATCTACCGTACACAGTAATGTTGAATGGCATTTATTTAGTGTGGGTGTTCAAGAATAATAGTTGTGGACATGTAAACAAGCAACAAGAGCGCTATTACTTTTTGTAGAAAACATCAATGGAATTAATCTTGACAAACCACCTTACAATCAAGTGAAATGGCCGTTCTATTAATTTTTGACACAAACTGAATGTAAAAACAATATATCAGTATGACTAATCGTCATGACAGAATAAGCCAAACAAATCCACTGATGACATCAAAACGACAAAACACTGCAGACAAAATTGGCCCCCAAAGAATGGTAATCACGGTTGAAATGGGAAAGTCGTGCAGAATACTCGGGAGTAATGAGCAAAAACTTCAAAACAACATTTCATACAAATTGTCGTTTTTTTTAATTCTAACCCATACCACTGGTCCACTGGTACAGACTGGTAGATATCTCTTTGGTCAAGTGTCTATGAAAGTGTTTTGAATTCACAACAACTGTCTGGCACCAACTGAAATGTCATGGTCACACTTGATGTACAGTATTTTAGAGGAAAATTATCACTGATTTAAACCTTTCAGTGACTGGTTGATAATTTGTCTTTATAGGTAGGACGTTTCTTAGATTTCAAAATCAAAGTTCTGTTCATTGTACCATAGAATCTTTCAAAACCTATCACAACTGGTTACAACACAACTCAATCCATCAAACACTACCGGTATATCTATTCCATCACCATTCGAATTCTTCCCATAATGCAAGTTCACATTTATTCTTGAAGTTCTAAATTTGAGAGCAAAGTTCTCTGGTTTTTACGTGATACACAGAACCCCAGATTCATCAATACTAGACTGTTATCCTCCACCCACACCAGCCACAAGAACAAACAGACAGACATCCACACAAGGTACGCATAAACCACATCCATTTAGGATGTAGATGGATGACATTCCGGGCAAGCCCTAATCCTTACTCCAATAATGTCAGAATATAATCGGATTGATATAACATATACTGAGAACAAAAATAGCAAAAATGACCTTGGGTGCAGTTAGGAAAAGTGACATTCATGGAACGAATGATGAGAAGTAACCCTATATACCAAGGAACTAATCTGTGACTCACGATTTTTATTCCTACGTTTATAGGCACTGCGTGTAGCCGACAGTCAATTGGAATTCTTATCATGGGAAAAATGATACATCAACTTTGAAGAATATTTACCTCAACTTTTGACACTTCCAAAACTTTTGCGACTCTGTATGTTGTACCATTTGGATATATATTACACTGACATTATTGTGGTTAAGGATTTGAGCTTTCCTGGGATGGTGTCATCCATGGATATCCTTTGTATGTCATCCTGTCTGTATGTTTTTTGTGGCTGGTGTGGGTGGGAGATGATAGTCTAGTATTGATGTATCTGGGGTTCTGTCATCACGTAAAACCCAGTGAGCGCATGCTCTTGAATTTTGAACAGTTATTAGGTTCATCACTATATCAAGGACACTTTTTTTTTCTTTCAAATACATGCACTGTGATGCAGAAAATAAGATAGCCAAGGCTTTTTTCCATGATAGAAATGCCAGGAACTTGTAGTGCGTCAAAACTACGTCAATATGCTATTGAAAGTCAAAATTTCTTTTCCGAAAAATGGGATATACCATACAGCTGCCAAAGAATAGAAAAGGTCGAAAACTATAAAAGGTCGCGTTCTTTTGCTTACACCAACCTTCAAATTCAATTGCTATACAGGGAACACTGGTAACTTTACAGTATATTTTGATCAACTATACTGTATACTGTCGTAAAAAAACTAATTCCCTCAAAACATCTATGCAAATTTGAATTCCCCTAGCTTGAAATTGTCATAACTGTAAATATGTGGTATTTTATTGAAATTAATATTTTAAGAGTAAACAACTACCACACACACACACACACACACACACACAAATATATATATTTTCACCATACAAAGGCTGATACATACAAAATGATATTAAATCTCAACTTTTCAGTAAAACCAGCTAAAACCTTGGATTCTAAATAAAGGGAAGTCAAAATATCATCTGTCATTTTGCTTTGGAGAGATTTATTTCAAGGAATGTTTACACCCAAAAGAACAGCCAATAATGTCCGGTGGTTTGGTCTCCATGGACACTAGTGCAATTTTGTGTTCATATTTGGCAGCAGTAAAGTTTGAAGGCAGATTGACTTGAAATATTGTATCAATGGTGGAATGAAACCAACCCGCTTAAAATTTCAAATCTGGCCCTAGCTTTGAGATACACACAGAGAAGACACTGCATATTTCTCAAATAGACAGTAAACTACCGGTATATGTACACCAGTGCCTTTAAAGTTTGTATTCTAGTAAATGTAGAGCAGATCCGTTTGATTCCCATCCTATCCTGCCACATTTTTCCATCATAACCACCCACTATCAGGATAAGTTTGTGCCATAAAACTTAAGATGACTGCTTGCCCCGGAAGTACTATGGTATATCAATTCATGTTGGCTAAATATTCCAGTCAAAATTATAGCTGTTAAATTTTTGGGATTAATACTTGTAGAAATTAGTGGACGAGCACCTTCTTACAATAATATTAGCGGCCTACTATAATTTTGAGTGTTTTACTTTTATAAAAAGCAAACTTAAACACAGATATTAATCTTTAAAGGAATTAGTTGATAATCTTGTCAACATACTACCGGTAGTTACAGTCTAAAGCTGATATGAATGTTTCTTTGCTGTAAAGGCAACAATGAAATGTGGATATCCTCGGCTGGAGAACTTCAGCTACCAGCTATATCCTAACATATGACAGCAATGCTGGTGTTATTTGGTGCTAAGATGTCATGTCATCTGCAGGAGTCATGTTGCTATGGTGAGAGCTTTGGTGTGTTTTCAACACAGATGGCATGGTTCAAGGTGTAGTTTCTTTCCTTGGAAACACAAAGGGTATAAGATGTTGCGGATATGACGTTACACTTAAAAATATCACAAAAATGATACTTTGATACTTTGAACCACCGATGCCATAGCAATAACGAGAAGATGTTGTGTACCTCAGTACAGAATTTTGACAGGAAACAACTGAATATGTCTATAAATTGTGTACAAATATTTGATCCACAGTTTCCTACTGGAACGAGATAACAGCCCTACTGGTCAGTTGGACATTTATTATAACGTTATTAGATAACCATGACTGTTTATCCCTCAGGTACATTCACCTCTAAAAAAAGCAAGATAGGAGAGTTTGCACAATCGCCATGAAGACTTTGGTGACCTACAGAATTAGATGAAAATCTTAAAAATTTATAAGACTCAAGCTCTGTGCAATACCAGATGTGTGTACTCATATTTAAACTATGCATTTATCAAACTGTTCTGCACATAAAAATGTTAAATTTCCTCAGTCCTGTTGATGTTCCAATCACTATGCCCACAGAATCCCCGATTGTAATGTTCTGCAAAGGATCAAATACTGGACTATCGGTAAATATACTGACAATAAAATTGCAATTTGAAAGTTCATGTGGAGGTCACTGTACCTGAGGGCTGTGTCTATATGATCATTGTCAACAAGGGAAGGAAACACTTATAAGAACCATTTTTTTGAAACGTTTGAAGAGCTGAGACTTCTTTATTTATTTCAACGGTGTCAGTGAAAGAGTTTGTGAGTGTGAAGATGTTAAATGTTATTGTGATTGAAAGCGATAGCAATTACCTGGGGTCCAGGGACAACCTTAGACTGAAAGATTCTGTCGTGTATGGGTGCTCCGGCACACTGTGACCTACGACCCTTTACTACGTTTTTAAAGGGTCGTAGGTCGCAGTGTGCCGGAGCGCCTGCACACGACTGAATCTGTCGGTCTAGGGACAACCTCAGCTCCATCCTCAAGGTCCATGAAGAATATACCGGGTATGTCTTGGGAACAGATATTTGAATTTTCAGACTTTTACTATTCTTTCTGATCTACCACTTGTGGGACTCTTGGTGTAAGCAAACTTTACACCATCTTGGTTTTTCAAATATCCAAAATGTTAATTTTTCTCCATGGGAGTTAAAAAGGGACGGTGGCCATTTTGAATTTCAAATATCGGTAAATCTTGAGTAATTTGTTCTCTGGTACCAAACTTTGCAATATAACCCCAAATTTTTATTCTTGATTTTGAAAGAGAATGGTTGAGATATTCCTTGAGGAAAGTTTGAGCAAAAGTTTCTTTCACGTTCGAGGCGCATAACACCTTAAGTGTGACCTTAGTCGACAAGCATAAAGTTAAGAATATAATTTCAGTGGGTGTTATAAAGAGGCTGCAGCTCTATTGACAAGGTTAATAGTTGTAGTAGCATTGACTCTCTTTGGAACAATTTTCAGCATTCTACTTCTCACCAGCCACTCACGTCCACGTTTACCAATAACACACAAGCTGTCAAGGTATTGACGAATTAACTATAAATAAAAAACAACAAAATGTTGTCGGACCAAAATCATCGCCAATAGAACTGCTTTCAATTAAATCAAATCTACCACAATGAAAGTAGACACACAATCATTTGGAGGTGACGAAGTCAGTGAGGAACATACAAAAAGACTTTTCCACTTTTTTCACAGATAAAGATGAAAATGTACTGTATTGCTGTAGTCACACAATTAACCATGTCAGGGAAACTCCTGGTCACTGAAGAATCTCTTGATGATTGCGATAACATGTATTTGGTAATGTTCTTCAGATAGCCCAGACTAAGCCTGGATTTTTTGTTCAATATCTATATATATCTTGTATTCAGAATTCATCTGATACTTGGGATTTTCCAAAAATATGGCACTTCAATCTACCATGGCAACAGTATGAATAGGAACTTGGTAATTTTACATATGTACATGTACAGTTGTAGGTAAGTACCCGACACAATGTGGTATTATATATTATTGCCTGAATATATGGGTTATGTTCCCGAGAGCAGGTGACAATTTGCCCGACGCCAGGAGGGCAAATTGTCTCCTGCTGCGAGGGCACATAAACCCATATATTCAGGCAATAATATTTTTATTACATGCCTCTCCACAGTTAACGCTATATGACATTTAGTTACATGCAAGGCATTTTCAAAACAATTTAACCATTATCGACCAGCATCAAACAAATTTTAACGAAAGTCAAAATAGCTGTGCACGCATGAATATTTTACATCCAGAGTTAAGTGTCTACTTTGACGTCGAAAACGTCGAAGGGCTTCACTGGACCGGGTAACCATGGAAACTGGTCAGTACATCGTTCACAGGCCCGCTAACTCCCCGGATGTTCTTATTCAAATCAATGCGCTGATTTGCACTCACATCGAGGCATGTAATATACCGGTATATTATAACCAGCAAATCAGCAATTTTTTTGCACTCCGATCATTTCAAATTGCTAAGTTGGACTTCCACCTAATATACGGATGCTGAGAAATGTTAATGCAATTACGGTATCTCTGACATGTTGACAGAGTTCTTGAAGTGCTTATTCAGATTAAATGATATCTCCACGCTTTCTTTGAGGGGAAAAAAAATTGATAAGAACGATATACAGATAACATCCCAAGGTAGTGCTATTAATACCAAAACAAATATGAGTTTTGCTGGATTCATTCAACAAATCCTCGGAGACACAAAACTCATTTCTCTACACATCAAATATGGGGACGGTCATTATACATGGAATGAGAAAGCATTTCCCTGGAATAAACCAAAGGGAGGGAGAAATTGGGGGAGGGGTGCACTGGGCAAACAGAAGTATTATGGGCTGGTGCAGAGGGAACCACTGTACAGAATTAGAGTTGGAAATCTCTAATAGGTTGAACAAGACACTGCACTTGAACTAAAAACACAATAAAAAGTCACTATGAAGTACAGCTACTGTCTTCTTGAAATATTTTCACTTCCAAAGTCTGTGTTTTTTATAGTAAAATTTGAACCACCAAAGGCTGCCACAACTGAAAATGTGAAATTGTACTAACAACTCCCTGCACAATTAAATTAGTGATTTTAAAGCCTTAAGTTCCATTTCCATCTCTAAAAATAAATGTTTGACACAGAAACCAAACATCAGTGTCTTTGTTGAGACCTACACCCCGGTAATTACCGGGGTTCCCCAGTCATTTTACCGGGGCTCCCCTTGGTATATCAATGCAATCAGATTAGGGGACAGTAGAAATGTTACCACGGTTCCCAAGTCATTTACCAATGTTCCCCAACCTTAGCAAAAACACTGACACTATTTGACAGAACTACGGTACAGTTGTGATGGGTCAAAGGAAACGGATGTACGTGGCGTGATAATTTTGAGCAGAGACTTCCCCTGCTGGTTGAGCAACCTTGGTACCATGTCGTGACAGTTTCACAAGCTGTCCCTTGCCAATAGATTTCAAATTACTTCTGTTCCCGTAGTTTGTCAGTAAACACAGATGTGATGTTATGTATATGGCCAATTATTTTTTTAAATAATTTAAAAATAATTTAAATTGACCAAAATCATTGTCAAGATTTTTCCAATAAAGGTAAGCTAAAATATATGCATAACATAACTGAGTATAAAAAACAAAGTAATATCTGATGATAAAACATGTCTCAGACATGTGACATAAAATTGTAAAATACAAATTTGTCTCACATGTTATCTTCGCTAAAAGAGGACACGCATGTATTACAGAGGATCCTTGAATTCTGTTTGTTGTAGGGCATTCCGAACCCATACAGAGACCTTGTAAACATACAGAAATTCACACAGCGCAGTGAGCAGTCTTCCACATTTTGACCGAGTTCACACCCCTTTACCACCATGGTTTGACCTGAATTCATCGTTATCAATGGTGGCTATGGACCTGTTTTATATTAAATGGGGGTCGACAGGTTGATACTTTTTGACTTTTAACTTCAGACTTCTGTATATTCATATTATTTCCAAGGGGTTGCCTGCACCTACCAGCACATACATGTACACACTGTATCATGCAAAAAAATTGTGTATACAACAAAATAAACACTTGCATCCTGAACTGCCAAACTGCACCAAGAAATCTGAAATTGGTCACTTTAATACAAGTTCAGAGAAAATTTTATCCACTTTGGTAATACTGGGTCAAATTTACAAATCAAGCAGTTAGTTCAAAATAAAATATGGAACACCCAGCAAAATTATCACGGGGTGTTATGTAACTGACAGTTAACATTCTGAAAATAAAGAGTGATTAAACTATCAAGAAACATCACACCATGTCAATCAATACAGACTGTCTGGAATGATCTATCAGTGATTTATTTTACAGGTCCATATTGTCCACTACGCAGAGTGACTATTGGACTCTCATGAAACTGGAGAGCCTTGTGAAATTGTCTGATTACAGAACTGGTCAAACATTTTCTATGGTTGTGGGAAAAGGAAACAGTAGTTGAAGAGCAGAAACTGTCTGGTGAAAAATTACAGTCAGCTGAACACAGATGCAGAAGTTAATAGCATGTACAAACAGCATACCGGACAGCAGTGTAAATATGAAGCAAGATTATGAATATGAGAGAAACACACATACACGTACTATTACACAGGAAACGTTCAGCAAAATTTTCAACCAGACAGAACACACACTTATTACCTGCAGAGTTGTTTCTTTGTAAATTATGAACTCCAGACTTCCCCTGCGTGGTCTGATGCCTTCGACCTGACGACAAGTTATGTAAACCCCTCATCATTGTTGGACGGAGTCAATCTCAGCAATTCAAAGGCACGCATGGACAGTCTCTTCAAATCAGTGTCATTCTAATCATCTGTGCATTTTATACGTACACCACAAGTGTCACATGCGGATCCTCCACTCATACGGTAATCAGCATGACAATATTTCATGAATATTCATAAACATGATTAGCATGACAATAGGGTTATGAATATGGTGTCAGTCTGGCTTACATCTGCAACAGATCACTGAGACAGGCTGTCCTTCCTGTCTGTCTATGATTTTTCTTTTCACCACTGCCAGGTACAGAGCTGTAATCTGATCCAAACCCTTGAGATACTTAATTTGGTTCAAGTATAACTGTATCTTTCCTCGGGTGTTGACAGGATGTAGGTGTATTTTTAGAAAGCTGTCTCATTAAATTTCTAGGGTTGCAGTATATATAGCTGACTGCTTGGTCTTTACTGTATCCTGCTTATTAATCTTTCTATAAAAGTTTCATATTTTCAAAATTTACAAAATTACACTTTGTGCTGTTTCTTTCCTCTTTTTAACCATTTTAATGCAAAAGTCAATTTTTGTTGCCTTTATAAAATGTATACCAGTCAAGTGTTTATAGATTTTTGCCAAAATTTTGATGAAAACCTGTAGACAAAGAAATGTGATGTCTGTTCGGTCCAAAATTATTTTAAAAACTACAGAAAAATTCATAAAAGCTGGTAAACTGTTGCACTAACATTTTGTTGGGAAAAATTACAGCACTCACAGGGTTAAGCTCAGATTTAAAATCCATATTTTCTACACAACAAATTTCCTTACATAAAACTTTACAAAATTAAAAAATTTCTTACATAAAAATTTGATTTCTTTAGAGACTTGCAATATTGGTCATATCTACTTTCAAAATTATGACACAAAATTACTGGATGTCAAAGACTTTAACTACGACACCGGTAAACTTCAGTTGATCATTTCAAGCTTACCTGAAAATATGTTAATGGAAAATCAATAAAACTTGGTGTAGTACAATCATACATGAAATACATGTATCATATTTAAACTTCAGTTATTAAACTTCTGATTTTTATTTTACAAAATGAAGTTTTCTGCCAGCGTGTGCTGATGGCTACCTCATTAGGAACTGTCAAACTGAACTCTACAATAAAATTCAGTAATCAATGAAAACACAAATGTAAAGATTTGTACATGCAAATCAATGGTGGTTTGTCAAGTCCATTTCATCATGTAAACTGTTTCTACAAAATTTTTATCGTTCTGAACAACATTTCATCTGAAGATTAGATCTCCATTGAGGACGAGTACATGTTGCTGTAACTTTTGACAATTTTTCACCATTTTTTGTTTTGTACCGGTATGTTAATTACAAGTTCTTATTCTACCGGTACTTCCAAAAAATCTACACTGCAGTCTAAAAACATACCGGTACAGGCCGAGTTGACAAAATCAGGGGTCACAGCATGCAGCACACAATTTGGTATTTAGACAAAGTGCCTGATGTTCACCAATATTTGAAAATCAAAATTGCTGCCATCCCTACATTGACTTTATGGGGAAAGTTACAATTTTTAACCTTCACAAAAAATTAAGATGGTGAAAACTTACTCGGAGAGAAGCCCCTAAAAGTAGTAGATCCGAAAAGTTGAAAAAAATTTGAGAGAGTCTGAATATCTGTCGCCAAGGCACATTTTATCTTTTCTCTCTCCACCAAGTATAACTCTCCTTTGAATAAAATACGGAGACTGGCAGCAACACACTTGATATTTTCACCCTGAACTATATGATGGATAGATGTTTGTGTCATACGATGGTCATCTTGACATTTAAGTTTACCAAACCAAACAGGAAATAAAGTCAACCTTGTATCTCCTTCAATCAATCAAATACATTGTTACACGCCTTAATACATTGGTGTCAATGTGATGGATGAATTTTTGATATAGCTTGCACCTTTATAACTGGCAAATGTCAGAATGTTTCCCCTACTTCATTTCTGCGAATGTCACTCACCCACGCCTCAAGCTTGAGGCACAGTAGTATCACCGTCCATTTTGAATTTATTAAATTTCTCATTTGAAAGAGTTTCTGCATGTGTCATCCTCTGCTAGCATCACAAAGCCACCAACGGGGTTTCTCATGCTGATATTTGATTGGTAGATGTATTGTCACACACTAATAGACATCGCTACCTTCAGATTCTCTTACATACAAAAGGCTGAAGAATATCTACCATGGTGTTGCATCTTTGACCTTTGACCCTGTAATTCCTTTTTAAGGTGTCTGATTCACCATTTTGCCAGCCGAGTTAGACAGATTGAAAAGTCATCAGATTTTGATGACATTCAAAACAAGCATCATCCAGTCCGGTAGGCAAATCTGAATGACATCTTTGAACCTGACACTGCTGGTGACCTTTGACATGCAGGACTGTCCCCACCGAGCGGGTTGAAAAGGTCAAGCCGCAAACTGTGACACACATACACAGTATCTTTAACCCTTTCACCACCATGGTTTGTCCCAAATCCATCCTATGGTAAAGTTGGACCTGTACACAGGCAACTGGGGTGAAAGGGTTAAAGCCAGATAGTGATATTATTGACACTGAGTGAAACTTTGGTTTCAATAAACGGCAGTTTGAAAGACAATGAAAACAATTCTTCCCTTGTTGCAGAACGAGTTCCCATGGAAACAAGCCATCAAACTGGAGTCTCAGAAGTGTACCCCATACGTAAAGGTTATGAAGATAGGCATTCTTCATATTGCCCTAGAGTCTTGAGTAACTTGGCCGAGTCATGTAAATGAATTATTTCAAGGAAAATATACTCTATGAGAAAGGCATGATACCAAGGAACCACATACTGAATATCAAACGCTGAAGAAACACACGCAATAATCATCATGAAAAAGTTTATACGGTTGGCATTTCACGAAAAATTGCATTTGCTCCATAAAGATATTGAATTACTCACACTGGGATTCTGTTTCTGAAATATGACTATGATTTTAATCAAACTGACATCTTCAAAAGCTACAAGGTAACTTTTTTCTCTTTCAATATTTCAAATGGCATTTACTATTTTTTCCTCTTCTGGTCCATCTCTTGATTCTCCTGGGGCAGATTCAGTTTAATTTTTTCACTCGATCAGTAATGGTGAGTGAGATCGGGTATTTTGCGCACTGCTTTCTGAAAGCAAAGACTTTTAACCACACTACAGAAACTCAACTATCTGGATGAGAACCTTTTGTTGCAAAAGACTGGGGAGGATATCGCGTTGTAAACTGTGCATGGCGCAACTCCAGAAACACTCGAGGCAAAAGGTCGGTTTGGATGCACGGCACAATGCAAGACTGTTGCAAAATCACTGAATGCAAAATTTGTGATGATGGCTGTAGACATGGTAACAGCTAGACAGTGTTTCTCAAGGTCCATATGACAGAAATGACACAAAAAATTCTTTATTCTATGCTGCCAGGTTGATTTTGAAAAGGGTAAGGGTGGATGACAGACTAAGCATGGTGTCCTGTATGAATAGTGCGCAATATGGGAAAATATTAAATATTTTGAGTCTGTTTTTAAAATTAGCACAAATTTCTTTGAGAAACCTATTAATGTATGAATATCTCCCAATATACTGGTATCACATCACATTGCACGTACTGTCATGAGCAAACAGTGACTTTTGTGCAAGTTTAAAATACAGGCAAACAATTTGTAAGACTGTAACATTTCTCCACTTCCAATGAAGGCTATCCGTATACACATGAGAAAAATAATGTATTCGTATTTAATTTTAGGGGGATTTTTTTTAAACCGGGGCAATTCACAAAATTATGCATTCTGGTGGAAACACTGTTGATATCCATCCCTACAACCAGTGTTTTTCCAATGATCAAGTGACATGCATTAATTTTAAATACTTAATGTAAGGAGGTTAACTGAATTTTCGTCACTTCATTCAATATTTTTGGTAAAAAACCACTACCGGTACATATGTTTGCCTTGATGAATTTTCATCAGAAACATTAATTGTGCAAACTATTAGCGAAGGAATGTGAAAATAGCTCTACAAATAGACCACTACAGTATTTATCAGAGAAAGGGCATATTTTTGCATGAGGGTATAACTTTGCATGAGAAAACATATACATGAATTGACAGATCGTGTTCCACATTCAAATTTTACTCCACGTAAAATTTGAAACACACCAGTTTTGGGGAGAAAAAGATCAAATCTGTCATTTTGGGAGAAATTCAAGCTTACAAAGGGTAGCTTGGAAGTGAAATGGAAGCATATCTCTTCTGTTGTGAAATCAAAAATTGGATATTTCAATTCAACATCCACACAGTGAATATGATTTATTTCAATCTTACTACATGTACCTGATAATGCACTGAACATAAATTTGAAAACTTTAAAGGTTTGGTGAAGCGCCCTCTATTGGTCACTAGGTCATGATCTACAATTAGACTCTTTACACATGAAGTTGTACACTAATCTTGGAGCTGTGAATGTATTTCACACTTTCTATGCATAACCAGATGTCCAGAAATGTTGTACATGAACGGATGTCAATCACTTACATCAAAGAGAGAACAGCAGTAATAAATCAAAGTCTTCAGTTGGTAATTGGACTGTTGCAAGCCATCCAATTACTGTACATCTCCTGAGAAGCCCTAGAATTTAGGAAGCTATTTTTATAAGTTGTAGCCGAATCTGATGTATATAGCGTTCTCAGAGGACCTGTTCTTTTATCAGCAAAACCATTGAAGCACAGCAAATGACAAAGACTGATTAATTATTATTTTACTCATAACAAACACCTTTTATTTGAAAACCGGTGACAGAAAGGAAAATTAAGTTGCATCAATGAAAATGAAAAATACCTTGTCATTTTTCCCTTTCTAAAATATTTCACTGTATCAATGTATTGTGAAATATTACTGCATGTTGCTTTCTTACACTGAATTCTCATAGAAAAAACAGTAAAGGATCAGGAATTTGTCATGCTTTTCATATGAACTGCAGATTTCACAACGGTTTGCACACTTTGCAAAACAGACTTTCAATTTGCAAACATCCAGGTATCTCTGATATACTAAAGTTATGCACCCAAAGGGTGCGTTGAAAACTGTAACTGAATGATGCAATTGATAGCTGGTATGATGCTTTACAAAACAAACTTTCAATTTGCAAACATCCAGATATCTTTGATATACATATCTGATATATTAAAGTTATGTGCCAAAAGGGTGCACTAAAAAATGCAAAGCCCAAGTTGAGTTGAGCATTTCAAAACCATAGTGACCCCCCCATCACCGCAGTCAAAACAGGGTGATGCCTCCCAATGGATCTGGAGTTAAACTACGGTTGGGACTGATGATATACAGACGTACAGCATTTGCAAAAATCCTCTGAAATCAATGGAGGGGCTTATACACGAGGAGGGGCTTATACTTGGACTAGTACTGTACCTAACAAATACCACTATTTGAAATTCCCGATGATGGCCATCTAATGTTAATTGTATTGGAAAAAAATTGTTGGATTTTTGAAAAACTAACACGGTGAAAATTTTTCTTACTCCAAGAGATTTAAAATGAGCCCTATAAGTTGTAGAGGCATTGTAGTCATAACTTTCTCACATAATATTACGAGTTTTGGTCCAGCACATCAAATAATTTGGAACACCTGTGAATGGATCCTTTGAAATGTGTGGATCTCCAGTAAACTTACCGTACTGCAAAACATGTAGTTGATTATAGGAAGTCATACAATATTGTCTCATGCATATGAAAAGATTACTATACATAATCTGACGATGGGTATAGGCTCATACCTGGAACTGGGCTGTAATTTGGCGACGAATCCGAAAGTCCCTCGCTGAGTTCTTTCTTCATGTGTAGCATTCTGGCTCTGGTGCCGGGAGACGATGGCGCATCAACATTTATGACTGCAAGCAAGAGGGGAAATAATCGAGTTAATTACGACACACTTAGGAAACGATTGAATTGGAGACGCCGAGAGTGAAATCAGAGGATCCTGTTCAGGTACAGGAAATGAAAGAAATCACCGATACACAGGATAATACAATCACCAATGAAACCTGCCGAGCAACGCTTCTACGTGTCCACAGGTATATGATAAATACAATTTCACAATCCTGTGTAAAAGAAAGTGAGAATGGGTGCTTAGAGAAACCTTTGGTTTCCAGGTGTTTAATCTAAGAGCACACAAGTCCAGATGTGTATCCACATCATCAATAAAACCACAGGGCAAATAAAAAAAAAACGCCACAGACAGTTTACTGCACTTTGTAAACATTAGCAGTGATTTCTGGGAAGACTGTACATAGTCTAGCCTGTTCGTTATTGGGAACATTTGGCACACACCTGAATTGCAAAAATCAACCAAAAAAGAGCAAGAAAAGTACAGTGAGGTTTAAATATCACAAATTTGTTTCTACACTCTCAGCCTTTTACAAAAACATTATGCAGCAACCCCATCCCCCTTTTTGTTTTGTTTTTTCTTGAGCTCACAAGACCAAGTACAGAATAAGGCTGTTTGAATGCAATACGTCTTGTTGTGTGCATAGTGTACTAGTGAGCACTGCTAGCACCATATTCATGCCCATACGCCCTTCTTCATCTAGCCCAAAACTGGCAGTATACCATTATAACACACATAAGTGCCCTTTTACATCTAGCCAGAACTGGCAGAATTGAGTCTATCATATTTTGACTCTGAACAAGCTATGAATGCTGTACGCACACACAGAACTGATGATGTCCATCAAAGAAATTATCAATACTTGATTAACTCTATCCTATTATTCTCTGCACCCAGTCCATATTGTGTGCATTATTGGGTTTCCTTGACAGATGTTCCATAAACCTTCACTACGGAATGGACTGTTATTCCGGAATGGTTTATATATGATTACATTTTGTAATTACACGACCATATATTCACTCATGATAACATTCTAATAAATTAAAAACAATGTTTCTTACTGATGCATGTACATGAACATATGCATTCAGACGGAGAGACGATCAGCTGATAATGATAAACAAACGCGGAAGATCATGAAGTCAATCCAGTTTATATCAATTACATGAATATGTTTTTTACCATGAAAATAATAATCACTGAATTACTGGCTTCTTTTCAAAATTTTTCATAATTTCTCACCTTCACTCACCACCAACGTACATCTCTGATGAAAAACAGATTGCACAGACTATGTCACAACATTTTTTTTGCATGCTCTACTGTTGAATTTTGTTACATTCTGTGGAATTAACTTTCATAGAAAGCAGAATTTTGTGTTTAACTACCAGCAGCTGTCAGATGTCGCCGCATTTCATGTTGCAATATTCAAGCCTACAATGGTCGCATCGTGCCGCATCATTTACCAGATGTATGTAAATATTTCAAGAATGAAATTCCGTGTATTTGGCAGGCTTATGAATACCTACAAGGCTACTGACACTATACCCCACATATACCTTATTATTTTTCTGTCAATCATTTGCTTCCACAGGGAATTTGAATTTTGTAAGTTAAATTGTTGTCGTGTCTAATGGCTCTATAATGCCAGTAACTTTAAAAGGTCACACTATGATGATATGACACACTAATTCTGTTGACCTTTCATTCTAAAAGTTCTTGAGAAATAGGTCACCTTGTTTATATAATCACTGGTTGCTGTTCAATATTGTTACTTTGATTGAAATAGCATGAGAACTACTACCTTTGATCATTTCATAGGTGTGAATGTAGATTAATGAACAAAATATAAAATGGGTTTCTCCTGAGGGGCATCTGGCTATGAACAGGTACTCAATCCCCTTTTATCATTAACGAGTTGTCCAACCCTGTTGATAGTTGAACTTGCGCAGCTGGCCATATGCCGTATGTATGTTCACAGCATTCATGACACTGTACGATCAAAAATGAGAACATCAATCAATAGCTGTTTTTTTATCGGCGGTTTTGGCACTATATTTGTACAAAAATGATTGAATAGCGCTGATCGCAAATGACGTCATTTTTTCTCATTAATATGCATAAATAAATATTTGTCAGTATTTTCTGCATAAAAGCCGAAAATAGAACCTGTTAGTATTACAATCGCTGCTAAAAGTCAAACTAATTTGTATGAATTTATGGCTCAGACTACAAGCTGCAACAACAGCCACACATATAGCAACAAAATTTGTCTGAATTTTAGGCAGCATTGTCCGATGTCACATGCATGTGACAAACCTGCAATTGCAATAACAAATCTGAAATGGCAATCAATGCAATTTTCATTTTACATCTCCGAACAGGACTTGCTGAGATGCTTGACCTCTAAACTTCCCCATATTTCAGCAAAAAAATCCAACATTTTCACCAAAAAAAAAACAAAAAAGATTAGCAACAGTTCCTTACGATAGAGAGACAACTAATAATCCTAGGGGGAAAGAAATATGGTGAAAATAATTGAAAATCTTTGGGTGATGCGATAACAGTGAAACAAAGAGGATTATGAGCAATGCAATCTAATGTTATTTTGGGGTGCGCAAGATGGCAAACGAAGCTCTACTGGGGTGAAATAATCCAAAAAATTATGTGCTATGCAACAAACATCACCATATTCCTTCAGAATTTCTGCAGTACTTGTACCGGTAGTTTGAAGTGATACATTTACGTGAAATTTTTATTGAACTTCAACACTAAGTGGTAGATGATGAGCCACAGATATGAATGATATGTCGGTACTATCATTGCACTTCATAAAACCAACCAAACGAGATGAAAAAGTTGACCTTTTATTATCATTAGTTGCAAGAGGCCTTTTTCTGTCATTATACATAATTTTTTTTTGAAAGCCTGCTCTGTTTTCCAAAAGGGCATATCCATTACAGCCGCTATAATTTATCTCATAGGATTTCTGTTCTGAAGCCATACTATATGCACTTTGCCAATATTCTGGCTGGTGGTTTAGTCACTTGGCTTGCAGTCACATTCAAAATTCATCTCATGCCTTAAGCGGAACACAGCTTAATTCATTAAATCTCATACTGCCGGGCCTATCACTTCCCCACAGTGATGTTACCCACAATTCTCCTCGATTTGTCCACTCTTGAGATCACTCATTGAACAAGAGCAAATCTCTTTTGCACACAGAACAGATTGCTGGATTTCTTACAGAATTCTTTTTGATATCTTTCTGGTTTCCAACTTTGAATTATAAGAAGATCAATTACGGTAGTTGTACGGTACACCGCTGTGGATAGTTGAAATTGTACAGCTGGCCATGGTCCCTCCACTGTGACCTGGCAATCGGAGTCCTCATCAATGCCAGGACTATCTTATGACAAATTTCAAAATGGTATCATTTTTCCTGTGTGTGAGATTTATGACGGAGTATAGACAAAAAAATTTGTCAGACAACCCATGGTCACACAGACTTGTAAATCATGATCATACACATATTGTCTGTGATATGAACTGTCTTTACGGACTTATGGATTCGTACAGATGCATATCATACCGGTAAACTAGCATACAGAAACCACTGAGTTTAGGGACAGGTGGTTTAGCTCGTATTTCAATCAGTATGTGTAGTTTCACTCTGACTATACGTCTAAGTAGCACACATGATATATAATGCCATTGAAATAGTGTGTATCCATGATACTCATCAAAATTCGTTTTATTCTGAAACGTTTGTTATTCAAAAAGCTGTCAGGAGTTTAATCTTACAACAACTTTACCTGCTACGTTTGTATTTCAGCAATTTATTATCTTTAGAGGAGGTTTAATCACAGTTCCTACCTGTCAATGAGGAGGAGAGGGAGGGGGCTTGAGGTCAAATACTGTGTTCTATTTAGTATGCGCATCTTTGATTATCTACCAGTATGGTCCTTCAGAGTGTCAACACTAGTGTTCCTGTCAAGGATTATTTGCGCTTTCGTTGCGCAGTGTCTCCCTCCGACTGCTCTTGCAGTGGAATTTCATGTTTTGCACAACTTTTGTTGCGGTCATTTCGATTGGTATTAGTGTTTGCAACATTAAATATCAACACTCTGGGCAAAAGGTGCGATGTCAATGCCGATTTTACTTCCGCGTTTTGAGTTCTAACGCTCATTGGTAGCACAGTTGCTACCAACATAAGGTATGCGTACACATTCAGGGTAAGTTGTGACCAGATTTACTCACCTCGATCAATTAGCATGTATGGAGAAAACGCAACATGGCTGCCTCTGCAGTCGCCACACCAACGCCTAAGATGCTAACCCACTCAAAACCATTAGAGGGAACACTGATCAACACCTATGGTACATTGTCAGATCTTTACTTGCTTCTTTCAGCATCAGTTTAACTCTTCCTTGAAATGCCAATCAGATGTTTTTCTTTTCTATCAATCTTCACTCAGTAATACCACGTTAATGATCTTAATTTGTGGCAATGCTGGTCAACTCATCTCCCACGTCTACCCTATTAGCTCTGCGAATTAATCCGGCCTTGCGATCACGCTCACCAGAGATACGACTCTGAACCAACATCTATTCCCAACAGCATTGCTGCAGCATCATTACCTTCTCTACGCTTATTCTCCATCTCATTAGACATAATCATTCAAACACCGACAGTCTCCTCCTCATTCACACAGAATAGTGTCTTAAGGAATTACCTTGAACCACAGGAAATGCATACTCACAGCTTGAAACAATTTTTACTGAATCTCTGTTTCTTTTGTTTCAATTACTCCCAAAAGTTACTGATGACATCAACGCTATATGTTAATCATTTGGAAACGCTTATGCGATATACCAACCAGCGGTACTTTTATTCGTAAATAATGTTTTATTGTAGACTTTTTCAAATACATGATATGGATGAGCAGTTAGAATCTTCAAGCTGAATATTTACAAATATTTTGTTTTATGAAAGTAAGATGTTTGTTTATCTATCTTTTATCTGCACATTTTGTTAAAATGTCAATTTATAAATGTGACTACGGTATACCAGAATTATCATTATTGTCTGTGTTATTGCCTTGCAAAACATTATAAGCCTCCTGATCAGAATGGTATTGACTCTTTGAGCGTTGCAATATTTCCCGCAAAAATTTTAGTGCAACCTTTTTGTTAATTTTTTTTGTCTTTCTGGGGTTTTTTGGATAATTTTTGATAAAATAGACATCACATTTCATTGGCTGCACTTTTTTATCAACATTTTGGCAAAAATCTGAATATTTTACCAAGGCGACAAAAATTGACTTTGGCGCTCAGAGGCGTTAAAGGTGGACATTGAACAGACATTTCAGATGGAAAAGAATTACATTGTTCATCACACAGGGCCTTGTCTGGTTATGCTAGTCAACAGATCTAATCACCCCTATACATCACCATGGCATGAACCGCTTTCCAAAGAATATTATGGGGAACATTTGACTCACGATAAAGAACAGGGGTAAAACCCTTCGTACTTAGCTAGCCGATAGAGCTTAAGGCAAGTGCGCAGAGGTTTTCATGTGCGACTGTACAGTGGGCATAGGTTTCATAGTTAACATGAATAGTTGCAAGTGGGAGGAAGAAAATGATATTTGCTGTTGGCAATGGAGCAAAAACAAGCATGAATGAACAGTGGCAGCGTTAGGAAATAGATTGAAAAGTGACTGAAACTTTTAACAGAGTCGCTTTGTTGATTTTAAAGATACTGTACATATCTAGCCGTGATGTGTGGTAGCTGCAAGCATTATTGTAAATATATGGGTGATAGACAGTGATCTGTGCTGGTAATGTGCTGAGGAACTGTATAAGTATGCAGCATACTCTTGGGTCTCGGCCAACATTAAGGTAGAATGCACTTCATGGACAAATATTTGGACTCTCAAATTTTTACAATTCTTTTCTCAGCCACCGTTTGTGGGAGCTCATTTTAAAGATGTGGAGAAAAAAAATTTTTACTGTCTTAGTATTTTGAAAATTGAAAGTTTTGTTTTTTCACTAAAAGGGTTAAAATACGGATGGCAGCCATTTTGAATAACAAATATCTGTAAATATTAGGTAATATGTTTCTCTTGTCCCAAACGATGCATGGTAACCCCTTATTTTTATTTTTGATTTGGGAGGAGATTGGTTGAAAGTTTTATTGAAGAAAGTTTGGGCAAAAGTTTAAGTCATACTTTCTAGGCACACACTGCCTTAATACACTCAGATGATCCCACTACCATATACAGTATTACCATGGATTAGGCTATTGATCCTTCCTTCAAATGTCAATCATTTTCCAACCAAGTTTACATATATAATGCATGCTTTTCTTATTTTTCTTGTCATATATTTCTTCCTTTTTTTGGAGGGGGGTGGGGTGGGGGGTTTGCAACAAAGAGGTTTGGGGTTTGACAGTTGCGCAAAAAGTGTAAACCCTTATCTTCATGCTCTATTTGCAATTAATTGCTTGAAATACAATAACTGGTATTATTCATTTACAGAAAGTATATTCATGAGTTTCAATATGCAGATCAAGAGATAGTGACTACATTAAGAATGGAGAATACATGTATCTTGTAATATCATGCACTAATTCATGGAAAGACCAAGACACCTTGATACTGCCTGCAGAGAAGGAAATTACTGTCTGTCTATCGTACGTGCCCGAAGCAGTAAATCTTCATCGAGAAGGTGAAATTTAACAGTCACATACACAATGGAGAGGCATAATATTTTCAATTTTTGTTTGTCGAAATCAGAAGCATCAATGTGGATTATACAGTAGACGATGCATATTACAGATACAGTAGATGAGGCATACAGTAACATGTCATTGTCAGCAAAGGTATTAAATTTTAAAACAGTGAAAGTTGCCTGCCCAAGGGAGAAAAAGATACATGTACTTCTAGACTGAATGATCTGCCACTCGAGGGCGCTCTCTATGGGGGCCGTAGAGAGCGCCCTCGAGTGACCGACCTTTCAGTCTAATGTACTTCCTGCTGTACCATGCTCATTAGGCCAAAGTAATTAAATTCTTTGTTTTGCGTCCCCACCCGCTTAGGTTTTTAAGGTTTTCATGGAAAACACACACAGTGTATTTGAATAGGAAATTTTAGGACATAACCGCTTAGCTTTTCTGAACTAAAATTCTGTTACAATTTTTTTATTTGCTGCAATCAAATTACATTGTGTTAATTTTCTTGCGTGTGTTTTTCAGCAGCTTTGACGCGTACCTTTTCCCATTTAGAGTGGACGCAAAACAAAGAATTTAATTACTTTGGCCTTAATCAGAATTCATCTGAGTAGGAACATACATGTACAACTTGATCGGCACACAGTCCATGTAGCCGACAATGACATGCAAATGATATGCGGTTAAGGTCTCCTCGACTAACTTTCAGCTGGTTGCTCACTTTCTACTATTTTTATAGTATTTTATACAAAGGCACAGACTTATTCTACCTGCAACTTAAAACTGATAGTGATTTTGTAGCTCGTTCTTCACTATTTTTCATAGTTCTCAGTAGCCGGTATCAGACACTTCGTGTTCGTGTCGGCTACATGGACGATCTGCCACTTGATCACCACCACCTAAATCTGACAGTTCTACCGGGGTATGATTGCACAGAGTAAAAGTATCTCCAAACAATATCAAAACCAAACTATCTCAGCCTCAAATACTGGCAAAACAGATTACTTCAGACAACGCAAAATTCAAATTTAAAAACGTATCACGAACGGGGCCTGTTGAAAATTGCCAAGGGTTGTGATGGCAGTATCTAGGAATATGTTTTTTGGCACTTGTGATGTTTAATATTGGTCAGGATTTCGAAATTCACAGAAAAGTGACAAAATGATACATAGCAATAAAACTGTCACTCAGATTTCAGCTGGATTTCGCACCAGAGCAGACACACAGACTCCAATAAGGTGTCTCTGTGAATTTGTAAGAAGTTACTGTACAGCATGCTATCAAGTCTAAATAAGTAACACTTGCAAAGGTCATATTAGAGGATGACCTGGGTCAAAGGTCATGTTTTAAGATGACATGAATATTTTTCGCCAAATTGCAATAGCTATATACTACATGGTTTCACTGCTTCCAATGGCGACCCTATCCTAAGCCTTGCAGTTTGAGGCTTCAAGTTGAAACTTGTCAAGGGTTACCATATCAAATTTATTTCATGTTCAGAAATGTGGCAAAATAATGGTTTTTATCATTAATCTTTGAAGAAAATGTCAAATTTTCTTTCAGGCTATGGTAAAAAGATGACCTTTGGGGTATTTTGTATGAAGTCGGTATGCCATCTAACTTCAAATGTGACTGAACCAATTTTAGGTATAACTTTCACAAGAGTTTGGTAGCTTTGGGTTATCTGCAAGGACTGTGATGCGCCAGATGGCACGTCGATACATGACGGGCATTTAACAATAAAAAATGCATAAGTCACATAGCACTGTATCACTGTGAAAGCTTGACAAGAAATCATGAAAGACAGGTAACTTTACCTTTGAACAAAATCTCAACATATATACTATGCACCCAGTATGTCAACCACAGTGTTCTGCATCCTTGTACTGTACTTCATTATAAAAAATATGAGTGGACACTGAAGTAGCTGTGAGTCCCTTTTCCTTGGATGTTTACAACAGCTAAACTTTATCCTAAATTTCAACACTGGAATGTTCAAGGTAACTCTGGGAATACTTTTATCATATGAACAGGGTGGATATCTTGAACTCAGAGAAGCATACAGAAAATCTATTCATTGCAAAAGCAATGAAGCTTGAACAGAGCGATACTCAAAAGCTACTTAGTGTACCTAGAGCTTGTATGCACAAAATGAAATGAGAAAACTAGTACAAAATATACCTAGAAGAAATTATGGTGAGCTACAATGGATTATTGCTGTCTTCCATACCATGGTACGGTACATGTATTGATTTGACTAAACAATGTTTGCTTCCATTAGATTTCTGTTCCATTTGCTGTACAGGTACTCTGACATCAATTTTGATTAAACATGACACATGCAACTGACAGCGGCACATCTTCAAATGACAACTCCAAGACCTGCGTATGCCAGAACTCGCTGGCCATTAATCGCCGCTCCATGTTAATGCAGCCGCCTTCTTCATCCGAGCTGTCAAGTGGTATAACGCCTGAGGGAAGGATACGTCAACAGTACACTCTGCAATCATCAACACTGCTTAAAATTGAACTCTCTTGTATAAATGGCTTTGATTACAACCAGGAAGCGCGTCATCAGCCCAATGCATTGACTGAAACAAATCCCTAGCACACACTGGCTACAGCTAGTGAATACATTGTATGTCCATGTGCCCTGATCTGACAGAAAAACATGTATGTTGCTGGCAGCTACGTTTGAGAAATATAGTTCATATTCAGCCTTCTATAGAAAATCCCCATTTAAGGTAGTATGCACCTCAAAAGTGAAAGACTTAAACTCTTGCTCAAACTTTCCTAAATAAAAATTCATCCATTCTTTTGCTAAATCAACAATAAAAGTCGTGGGTCACCTTGCAAATTTTGGTTCTAGAGAAACAAATAACTCAAGATTTATTGATATGTAAAATTCAAAATGGCCGTCATCCCTGTGTTCATTCTATGGAGAAAAAATTAAATTTTCGATTTTCGGAAAACTAAGCCAGTGAAAAGTTTTCTGACACAAAGAGCTTTAAAATGAACCCCAACAAGTGGTATATCAGAAGAGAATTGTAAAAGTTTGAGAGTCCGAATGTCTGTCCCCGAGGCGCATTCTACCTTAAGTTAAGGTACTAGTGAGTAATACATGCCTCAAAATTAAAAAAAGTTTAGCTTTCACTCAAACATAATTTTCATCGAGAAACTTTAAATCATTCTCATTCCAAATAAAGAATCAAAATCGGGGTCGCCGTGCAAAGTTGGTACTAGGGAAACAAATTACCCATTATTTACTGACTTGAAATTCAAAATGGATGCAATCCCTACATGTATATTAACTCCAGGGGAAAGCAAAATTTTCAATTTTCAAAAAAATAAAGTGAGATGGAAACTTTATTTCCTTCATGAGCTTAAGGTAGCGGTAAAGGCTATTTTTGCACCAATTCTTTTCTCAGAGTTAATGTCAAGTTTCAAGTGTTAGAATCAAGATATTTAGTTCAAATTTTCAGGATAACTCCCTTAGTTAATACTTTCTCCAAAGAATATAAAAATTGTATATTTGTAGCCATGATTTTGAAATATGACACCAATCAATATTAAAATTTAATTTTTCATATTTTTTTGCATCTTTGAATTTAATAATAAATTAATATTACCAAATTAGTTATAAATATGTTGACACTATTAATTGTAAGATTTGTACGGCAGGATTTGTAAATAAAATTTGTTTTTATGATTTTACATGGGTTTACATATCAAAAAATTATTAAAAATTCTTTCAAATTTCAAAATGTGATTTTTCAAAAAGTACTTCAAATACAGGAAAATTGTGCCGTACAAATCTTATCTGTAACCTTGTTAATAGGCTGTAAAAATTCCATGTCCATATCTCATTTCAAAGGTTGGATTTAATTGGTATAAAATTATGTAGGAAAACTGTTATTCTGTCAAAATTGTTGAAAACAAGCCATATTTGCACCCCTCTTTTGAAGTCAAAGAGCAGTCTTTTTGGTTAATCTCACTTTTGACACCTCTTTGACACTCAAAGAATCTAAAAATGCATTTATAATAGCAGTCACGCATTCTGAATGCAAGCACTGCCTTGTCAAACTTTCCTAAAAAACAGAAAAAAATGACTTTCCCTTTTCAAACATTTTTTTAAAAGCTAGGGGACCTCTACCATAGTTAATACACTAAGGACTCCCCAACTTCCTCTTATTTGGTCAGTTTTTCAGAAGTTTCAACGGGCTATAACTCTGCAATGCCTTTGTGCCCAAATGTCTAGTTTTTTTTATTCCACAGAGACTGTTGACTACTTTTATGTTTTAATAGTTTTATTGAAGTTTATAACTGACGCTCTAGCCTTTACCGCTACCTTAAAATGAACTCCAACTAGTGGTAGACCAAAAGAGTATATTCAAAGTTTGAGAGTCAAAATATCTGTCCCTGAGGCATATCCTACTTGATACGGACAGGCCAATGGATAATTAACCTCATTGTATTTTGACCAAGGAAACAACCCTATCCCCATCCCCTAATGACAATCAAGGAACATGACAATGCGACGATGAAATTATGATTTTAATTTCTCCCAAACGTGAAAAGTTGCTGAAATGGGTCAATGGAAGTTTACACTACTGATTGGTTTGTGAAAAGCAAATGTTTAAAAGATGGATTGTCCATATACCAGAAGTACTTCACCCTTTTGGGAAGTTTTTTTATAACATGGGGGAAATGCACAATACATTCACTGAACAAGTCAACATGGACACGATGTTCACAAGAAAAGCCTGTACAAGTGTTGGCAGAATGTTAGTTCTCAAGGGTACAGTATGAATGGATAACATTGGGGAAATTCAACTAGAAAATTCAAATGTAAACTTTTCAATTCAACAAAGTGTCACATCTGTGACACGCAAGGCTTGTCAGAAAAGCCATATCTAGGGTCTGCAGTGCTTTTCACTGTTGTTGGATGCAATCGCACACATAAGCTGACAGCTTGACTGACAGTCCTGGGTTTGATCAGCCCAGGGTTGATTTTGTAAAACAAAGCATTAAAGTTTCATAAACGCAGCTGTGCGACGATAATTTCCACATTCAAGGCCAAGCTGATGGACCATGCCAGTTCTGAGTATCCCATACAGACTATAAATACACAAAGCATGAAACAGATTCACACATTTACACAACACAACCTGATATTTCAATTGGCTGTGTGTTCCAACAAGATGAGAATAATTACACTTTCATCTGCACTGGGGAATCAAAAATTTAACCATTTTCTCAAAAGTTGCGTCGATAAACGGATTGTTTACATTATTTAGAAATAATTATTTATACTTTGAGGCCAAATGCAGTGAAATGAATGAATTCTAGAACAAATTTGACACGACATGTTAATAATTTGGCCGTGTGTACCGGTAGTTAGTGTGTGACTGTGTTTCATACATGTACCCGGTACCTTGAGATATCGGTATTTTTGTGAGTTTGTAGGGTGTAGTGCATTAAAATAAGCAAGCAGTTGATGGGCCCGACCTAGCAAATGAGCACCCGCTATCTAAGAGCAGCTTTTCCTTCACTATCGATAACCCCTCAAAAGTGCGGCTACACCAGCCCACAAGCCAAATGCATAGCGAACCAAGGCCACGCTGGCAATGCCAGCTCACCAAGCCAAATATACAATGCTTAACCCTTTCACCACCATGGTTTGTCCCAAATCCATTGTTTTCTATGGTAAAGTTAGACCTGTATACAGGGAACTGGGGGTGAAAGGGTTAAGATCACAGCAAGTCTCAGTTAGCAATATTGTCTTGCTAAAGACAGCTAAGCTTCAAGAGTCTATACACTACCACTTTTTTGAAATCAACGGAGATGTACCAAGTCCAAGGTTGATTCTACCGTACATGTAGTTTAACACTCTCACTCAGTTGCTAGACGTATACCGTTCCACTCAACCTAAACTGTGATGCACTCAAGGTGTAGGGTTAAATGACGAATTCCTAGTAGAATAAGATAGGGAGTTCATAGACATCTATTCACATATAGCCATCATAGTTTCTGCAAGTAAGACAACAGTTTGTTCAGAAACAGCAGTAGGTTTGGACCATGGCAAGTAGTCAAACCCTGAGAGTTTTGATGCAGAGGTCCTTTCACCTTTTCATCGCCATGGTTTGGCCCAAACCTATTGTTATCTATGGTGAGTATGGACCTGCCTACTGGGAAATAGGGGTGAACAGGTTAAGGCTATACACTTATGAATAACCTATCCGTCATAAAAGTACTGGTAAATCCATAAATGACCTCCAAATGCCCTGAAAGCATTCATAACAAATATCTTTAATTTATTGATCTTTGATATTGCATGTTATTGGATCTTTGCCAAGCGAAACCCAATATAGCTCCAGACCAAACTGAGCTAACATATACTCCTGGTCTAGATTTTTTTTTATTCCTCTTTTCATAGGCTTTGGGCAAAGCATTTAGTTCTTGAATACCAATTGAGAATTCTGTTGCGTGAAAAACTGTTGTTGGTAAGTTGACAAAAGAAGCATTTGAAAGGAGCCATGTACGCTAAATATATATTGAGGCATTTGGCACTTTTTGAATGCAATGCGTAAGTGAATCCTGCAAATATGGTACTAGAATTTCTCTTATTGGGGTGGACCATTTGATTTCTAGGAGGAGGCTTGAGGATTTTTGAAAAAAAGAAAATTGCTGTTGGCTATTAACAGGAAAACAAATTGTCTACTCGCCGAACAGGATAAAAAATTTGCTTCAAATAGAAAGTATAAAAGAAATAAATTTGTTGCAATGTATCCTAAGACAGTAGACTGTGTCTTCAATAGTCTCTGTTGAAATGTGAATTCTGGAAAACTTGATTTGCGCTATCGAAAATAACTTTCAACAGCATACACGCACAGTTTGTGTTGAGTGGCTGAACACTGTACTATATATTATAGCCAAAATATGGGACTATGTGCCCGAGGGTAGGTGACCATTTGCACGATGTATGGAGGGCAAATGGTCTCCTGCCCCGAAGGTACATAGTCCCTTGTTTGGGCTATAATGTTTTTATTACATGCCTCTCTTACTCAGTTTGCATCAAAAATATTTACGTTTATTGGCAAATTATAGTCAAATGCTTTATTTTCATTTTAGACGAAAAACTGTTAGAACGATTTTCATCATCGAATGGCGCATTGATACATTTAAACTACTGTTATACGGTCGATCGATATTTTTATGCGAAATTTTCCAAAAACCGGATTTTCTGTGCAAAACATGAAATTTCAAGACTTTCACATCCAAAAGTTTTCAAGTTGAAAATAGTTCCGGTTCACTTTCAGTCCAGTGATGACTATGCGGCCCGCGACGTCATCGGCGAGTTACCATTGAATCCTATGGAGCGCTCGACGTTCGATATACGAGGCATGTAATAAATGTAGATATTGTACACAAGTTGGTCGATAGAACAGCGACAATGCACAACAAAAACAAATGAACATCAAACTTCACAGATGAGTTCATAAAATCTCATCTACTTTCAAGTATTGTCAGCTGCTGCCAACAGTTACATTATAATTTATCCACTGTCTGTAACCACAGACAAGCGTTAAATCCTGATTCATGGTTCTAAGCAACACAAACACCAACAACACAGCTCAATTTACGATAAAGCATCACAACACTACCACAACTAAAGAGATGGTGCCTAGGGGGTACAAGACTACCCAGCCTTTGTTCTACGTACCATATGTTGGTCAGCTTACCCTAGCACCCTAGGGCTGCCTCCATTTGTAACACTCCTAAGTAAACATCAATATTGATGTAACGGTAAGTGAAGGGGTGAAGAAACGCTGAATGCCTTGACCGCATTAATGCCATTGCCACCCTGCTGTCATTTGTGAGTATAAACAGAACCATCAATAATGAGCCTGACACACAGCAGGGGGAGCTTTGCATGTACAGCCTTTGTAGTAGTGATGACAACAGCTATGAAATGCTCAATTTTCCAAATGTATATTGATCACATAATATTGTGAGATACATTTATTGCATTGTTGTGTCAAGGATGTGAAGATTCCGAGAGTATTGCCACATCAGTTGCATTACGTGCTTTATAGAATTGACCGTGATTTGTTGATAGAAATTTAACGTTGAATACCTTGAGGGAGATATGATGGCAGCATTTATCATTCTTAGACATACCGGACAAAAAACCTCTATGCTGTCCTCCCCATTTTTTAGCTGCAATGGCCTAATCATACTGCTAACCCTTTTCTTGCCAAGTTCATATTTCATCATCAGGTCAAGTTGGTTAAAACTACTGAAGCAAAACATGTCCCATATGGTGCATTTTAACAAAGACTTGAAGATTTGAAGGTCCCTGAAGACTATACTGTTAAAACATGATTTTTACCGACTAAAGCTGCTACCAAGCCAAGCTGGTGAAAATACATACGGTTTTGGCTCAATACCGGTTTTTACTGACTTGGCAGACGGGGAAGTGATACTGTCTGGCAGGTAATAGGTTACCGGGGTAAATGGGGGATATGTTGCATTATACAAGCCAAATCATAATAAGACAGGTACAAAGAATAGAGAAACATTTTACATGAAACTGTTTTGGCTGACGTACATTCCAGACTTGATAATGAGTATTTGTGTGCATCTCAAAAATCAAAATTGTACATAATTACATACCGGTATACCGGTACCATATGTCTATTGCGTATTATTATACATCTACAGTACCATCGAGAACAATAGAATTTAGCGTGTGCTAAAAAGCCGTACGGAACGCGCGCCCGTTCTGTAACACGTACGGTTTCAAGGCGCCCCATGGCCCCATTCCCTGCGGCTGTATCTGCGCGTTCACTGTAGAACGGTTTCAAGGGACCCCTTGGACGAGTGCCAGAACAAGTCTCACGCGCGCTCTGTACGTACGTACGTGTGTAGTGCACACACTCCAAAACTTGCAGAAGCGTGTCCGAGGTAGCGTTCCACACTGGCGCGATAAAATCGGAAGAAAAATTGTTGACATTGCACGAAAACGGTCACTACTCCGACATTTTGATGCCCCGATCAGGAATGTAAGATGTATAATAATAAGGTTATTACGAAAATACCGCAAAGGATGCACTGGGACATTGGCGCCGCGCATCACCCTCCGCTTCACGTCGGGCGATACGCTGCGCCAATGTCCTCATGCATCCTTTGCGGTATTTTCGTAATAACCTCATAGTATGGTACATACACATGTACATGTACCAGTACACCACACACAAATACACCAGGTATAGACACACATACAACCAAAGTGCTAAAAAGTTGAAACATAACCTGTGTCGCCCATCAATTTTAACATTTTTGAAGTTTGGACATTCAGTTAGAGCAGTTTTTTATCTATAAATGAAGAGATTCCATATGCGTAATTTCTGCTGTAATCTGAAATAGCGCCTCAGTAGTAATGTGTTAGATAATGCCCCCTTGTAATTGAGTACACATCGAATTTACAACACACATTCCTGAACTTTGATTAATGTTTTGATGGTATGTGAGATATTATGATCAAATAGTAGACCTGCTGCAAATTACATGTTAGAAAGTAAATGATGGTGTCATTTTTGTTGTTAATCATATATATCTAAATCCATCTGCATGATATTTTTGCCGTATCTAGAGACTGAAGTGACATACAACATTTTTCAAAGCATCCATTATCATTCTATTAAGGGTTCCATTGAGGCCAAAAGAAATTAATAATTTGTCTCTCATACCAGTAAGTTTCTCGTGCAGAAATGATACAGCTTGACATAATTTTATATCTTTTAGCCATGTATGACAAAATCTACTACTGATATAAACACAATAAAACTAGAAAAGATTACTAGGGTACCGGTACATTGTAATTCTGATGTGCAGCAAGCTGATGATAATTTTTCTGTTAAGTGGCTTCCAGTACAGTACTACACTGTGTATAATTTGAATTTTCTGCCATGAGTATTGCATTCTCAGTTCCCAATCTTTAATGTTTTGCATGCAAATACGGATAAAGACAAGATGACATGGCTGGTCTACGTCGACACATGTGTGAGAAACAAAAGTTCTCGATTCTATGGCCTAACTTTTTACACACTGGTACTCTTATTGATTTCAATAATCAACTCAATCAGTCATCAAAACAAAGAAAAGAGAAATTACAATAGATTTGAGATAATCACTCATGTGTATTTTTAAGATGTGCAAAACCTGGTCTCAATTCCTTTTTATTTCCTTCAAGTGTTACCACGTAATCGTGAGTACCCTCAATATGTTGTGTGGATCAAATACAAAAGCTTCAAATACATCACGTTGAAAATTTAAAATGTCAAATATCACAAAAGGACTTCATTCCCTTGTAACCATGGCAACAAGACTATCGTGATGATGTCACTCTCTATTGAAGCAAAAAAAAAGCTTAGAAAGTTTGGATTTGTCTCAATAATTAACGACCTGAATCATAAATATTGAAAGGTATGCAAGATTACCCGGTAGGTAACATTAACATAATATGGCTGGCCTTGAAATGTGACAGGGGTTGTTCAACTATGGTGAACATATTGTAAATACATATATCCATTATTCTGTATCATATTGACATGGACAGACCACTCTTTGCAGGCATGTACACAGAAACTACCTATTGTAAAACACTGTGTAGGGTATTATGATAAAACACTTTTGCACATATGCAAGCACACACCACAACCCTCTGGGAATATAACCCCAACTCTGTTTACAGTGTTTCAATCTACTGTTTTTGCATGTTTTATATCAACCTTAAACACAGCAACACAGACGTAAGCATACACCAGTATCTGTACTCTGATCCTCTTCTTGATCCGAGATTTTGATTCTGGTTGTGGGTTTCTCATTCCAGAAATCATATTTTTATCATATTTTTGAAAACTCTAATATCCTTCACAAATTTTTATGACCCTCCATATTTTGACGGATTTTTACAATTCAAACGATTCAAACCAGGCATCGAAACAATAAACCATCAGCAAATATGTCATACCATGTCACACACGTAGCAAACAAAATCCAATAATTTTTATTGAGATACAATCTGCCTGGGGAAAACAGAACTACCGTAGATAGCATCATTAGTTTCCATTTTATACTGTGAAATATCAAGTCACCGCTTTATCACAAACATCTTTAAATTTTGCAAAACTTGCGATATGTCAGGCTTTATTCATGGAGCTCCCTGCAAGCAATGAAAAAGGAAGCCAAGATTTTCTGCCCACGTAAAGTAAAGCGACGGCAGTATTTAATGAGATGAAGGTACGTTGCCACTGATGGTTTTTCAGCTGTTGCTGTACAAAGAAACGATACTCAGGAAATGCCTAAACCAACATGGAAACTGTTCCGTGTGAATGTTCAAAAGTCGCGGCACGATAGCATACCCAGCCTACAAAGTACAGACCGTCCGTTTGACATTTTTTTGCTGCTGCAGTGACATTTTAACATTCGCATAGGTGTATTTTGTGGCAAGCAATTGTCCATCACAATTTTGTATTTATTGTAAGAGCACACGTTACTGATTAAATCTGGGGACATGACAGCTCACGAATACAGGCATTATCCCTGTGCTACTAGATGTAAGCCACGCTTAGCAATTCATTAAAAGGACCGTAGTCTGTGTGTCAATCACAATCAACTACACGATTCCGCATATCAAACACCGTTAACACCTCGCAACTTTCTGGATAAACCATTAATTATCATGGGTGAAGGCTATTCTGTGTCTAATATTCATTATTCCCGGAAAAAGAAAGCTCCAATTTGCTAAATCTTGTCGAATGGTGTTAGAACATTCCAAAAGCAGATTTGATTAGCCTAACTCCGGCATCAGCATCAACAAAGGAACAAGGAATAGGAACGTGATATTTTTAATTTCAAAGCAGTTCTGCATACTTCTGTGGTAATAAGACGTTAATTTTCGACCAAAAATACTATCCTGACATATGGCCTTTAATTCTGACTGAAAAAATGTGTTTTTTTTTTACTTGGGTGCACACCAAGAATGATTCAAGGCATAAATAACATCCATACTACTACATAAGGTATTTAAATTACAAACTACAGTAAATTTGTCAGTCGTGAAGTGTATGTTGTCTTCGCACGTTCCAAAAATACCAGTCTATCTGCATGCAGGGAAATCTTCAGAAAATCTAATAAATCCTACACCCAAACAGCAGACTCATAATACTGGCTGGTGTACTTTAAGAATGCAAATCAGATTGAGTTAAAATTGGGGACCAACACGCAAATAATGATGAACGATTGCTTTGACAGCATATATATGCTGTATTTTGAATTTGATGACTAATGGCAAATGGAGAATATCTCATATATCAGTCAAAGGGGACTTTTTTCATATTTCCGCCAGTGTCTTAAGGTAATATGTGCCATAAGAGAAAGATTTAAACTTTTGCTCAAATGAAACTTTCGACCGTTCTCTTACAAAAGCAAAAATGAAAATCAGGGGTCACCGTGCAAGCTTTGGTACTAGAGAGACAAATTACCTAAGCTTTACCAATATATCAAATTTGAAATGGCTGTCATTCCTGTATTAACTATATGGGGATAAATAAAATTTTCGATTATTGAAAAACTATGACTGTAAAAACTTTTCTTTCATCAAGAGCTCTAAAATGAGCCCCCACAAGTGATAGGTCAGAAAAGAATTGATAAAATTTGAAAGCCCGAATTTCTGTCCCCTAGAGTTAAAATGTTGATAATTTTAGTTTCAAGGTTACTTCTCTCTCACACTGGGCCACTGACTTCAAATACCCAGCTTGTCTTACTATCAAATGTTACAAACACAAATGTAATGTTTATCAGAATTGGCAGTGCTTCACAAACATGATAGGATGTGAAACACAGAATGTGCAGACAAATTATCTCAAAAGTGCACTGTACTGAGTGTGGTAATAAAGTGCAGTGAAGCGAAAATGAGAGCATGATGAATGGCAAACACAAAGCAATTAATTAGGCCACAGAAAGAATATCATTGCATTTACTTAGATAGACACAAACAAAGCATGAACAATTTTTGTTTATTTTTTTAAACCCATTCAAAAATTTCCTAACTGATTTTATGAGGCTGAATGTCCAGCGACTGAATGAATGTACTACTGTACATAAAGAAAGACATTAATATTTTTCAAAAAACATAATTACTACATATGTTTCAGACCATAAAGACATGGGTCACTTACTAGAATGATGAAGAAAATTGCATTCTAAGGCGTGGCTGATTTTGTGATATCATCATACAATTTTTGAATAATCACTTTTTTCTGGGCACTTACCAGAGCAACCCGGGGTATAGGCAGGGTTATATAACACTCTCAGGCCTAAACAGTTATACCGGTATATAGTCTATACAGGTTCAATGCACTGTTGTTATTGTTTACATTTGAATTCTAGTCTACACCAAAATTCACTTGTCAAAAATAACAGTACATGTTCAGTTTGCATTGACAATTCATAAAATTCTCAATCAGATTAAAACTCACAACGTATGGTACCCATTATGCAAGTACCGTGTAACATTAACAATAGGCTTCTGGGAATAAAACTAGAAACTTCAGTCAATATTAAAACACTATAACATTATAAATTACAAAAAAATCTTCAAAAGTTACAGCTACTGGCCCTTTGAAAAGAAAACAGCTGTAGCTCTTGACAAAATTTTCATTCTTTTTGTTCTAGAAATAAGTAAGAAGTGAAGAAAACTTATACTCCTAAATATTCTGAAATGAAAATCGATAGCCCTTGCAAATATTACACACAGTGTACGACATGTAATGTCGTTGTTGACAAATGAATTTTTGTCTGGAGTGCAATTTGCTTTTCATCATTAATACTGGGCATTACACACATACTAGCAGTGCTGTTGCGTATCGATTTTGCTTGGGTCAAAGGTCATTGCCACAGAACCGCTGTGAGCCATAGTCGTAGTAAACTACCAAAACAGCCTATGGGTTGGCTAACAGCGGTTCTGTAGCAATGACCTTTGACCCTAGTGCGATCGATACGCCACAGCAATGCTGCATTTTCACAGCTACACACCCTGTGTTGGCAAGTTGAACACAATGCATTTCTGTTTAAGTTTGAAAGAAGAACAAGATATTCTCCACAAACTGGATAAAAACGATGAAAAATACAGTCATGAAAGTTACAACTAATGTAGCCTTGATGTAAAGGGCAGTAGATGAATTCCAAGGAAAAATTCTTTGACTTTCCCTGGCCTTTAGAAGACCACCAGAAAAGTCCCTGCAAATTGAAATTCAGTGCGATTGATTGTGTGGGCATGCAACTTTAAAGGTGAACAGCACATGAATTGCTTCAATGCACAAATAGGCCTGTGCAGAACACAAAAAAACACAACACAACACAACACAACACAACACAACACTACACAACACAACACAACACAACACTACACAACACACATACTGACATAGAGTACACATGACAAAAGGCAAACAAAACCTTTCTCTAAATTATATCACAATATCACAGATCAACAATGCTTCATCACGCCACGTATATGGTGCACACAGATAACAATATTTGCAAACAAACAAACAAACAAAAGACAAAATATCACGGAACAGAAAAAAAACATATAATGAACTGACCTGGAGACAGGATGTGGAAACCACTGTATCTCCCGCTCTGTGTTTAGTTATGGAACGTGGGATGATGGCATGCGACCACAAATGACAGCCCAGGTAGGTGGATCGTGTGTGTATATAATATACAGGTGTGGTGGTAATAATAAGGTGGTGGATGGATTTGTAAAGATGGCACCGGGAACATGTACACAGGACGGCAGCGACAACGCATCCAGGGAGGCAGCCAAAATGGGGGAGAAAATATGAATATATGCAAATGTCAATAGCAGTTATTGCTCGATGATGGATTACTGAAAGCATTTTTATGTAATGATGAGTGTCCTTTCGTTTTTTTCATCCCTGCAGGCAAACAGCTGTGTCACTCAATTGTTGGAAGCTTTAGAGGCACAGCTGTGGTTAATGCTTGATTGGTGTTTAAACAAGCAGAGGGCCTATGCATGACAGTTGTCAATTTTTTTTCCAGTTTTTAGCACATATATGATACATCATGTCGGTCAGTGACCATGCATGTATGGATCTGGTTATGAAATAACAATAGCAGACCACAACAGTGTTATTTATAGCCATGGCTATGTTAGTAGGGTGAAAGGTCAGGCAGGTCAGCTTACATTACTGGAGGAAAGACATACCATTACACTCATATCATATTTATTGATATGCGTCCACTTGATAAAGCTATGGCAGAGAGCTGAGATTGGAAGTTTGCAGGATTATGAGGCAAGGCACAGCAGGCAGAAAGTAAAACGCCAACATCAAAATTTGTATTGTGACCCATATACAAAGCGGGAAAGTCTATGAAAGTGATAGCGGAGAGCAAAACAAAAAGAGGAGCTCGCACATGAATTTTATCCTCACAACTGAAATCTTCCACATGGCAACAATATAATTATAAATGCTTTCAACTTTCCTAATGCTACACCTACATTTTGACAAAACCCAAAAATTTCTGAAATATTTGGACTTTTTCACTCATGAATAAATCAGTGACATATGTGTAGCATTGTGCTCGATAGGTACACCTACAATGTATGGTAGGTGCAAGTCAAGTGTTTGGTTTCTTGAAATTTGTAAATACATGTATTGAATTGTCAAGTATATATGTACAGTTTTTTGAAAACTACAGAAATATCTGAACAGGGCCCACTTTCTTTTGTACATTTTCAGGAGTGGATTTTGAAATTAACAGTCATTGTGGCACATGTACGGTAATTCTGATATGGTACGTGTGTATGTTACAAAGGAGATCAGTGATGACGACAAATGAGAGCAAAATTGTACAGTGAGAGGGGTGATTTGTTGCCAGATGTTTAAACTCAGTTGTAAGGCCATGAGAAATGACACTGCTATGTTAAACATCACTTTAAAGTGTGTGTGCGTACATAGTGGTTAGATTAATTGACATAAATGTACAAACACAAGTACAATACATATAAGACATAACATATACATGTAATCACTTTAACACCTGTAACAGCTACAGTTAAAAACACACAGCAATAGGATGTGAAATGGGGAGCAAAGATTTTCAGGAAGAGTTGTTGATCATTGTCACTCAAAGTACCATGGAAAGATGTCTGATCAAAAATTAAATCATCATGGAATAAACAAATCATTGTAAATACCGGTATGTTATGAAATAGGACAATGGATATACTGCAGAAAAAAGGACGTACAGTGTTCTACAGACCTGTACGCCCGAGAGATCATGTCAATGCATGGTTTGTGCACATGATAAAATTACACTGAGATATAAATATAGGTGACACATGTGTGTGACGATACAAAAAACTTAATAAAAAGAGGACCAATGGAAATGATAAACAGTATCTACAAGTAATGTTTTCTAAAGGTTCTTCCCACATGGAGGGAATGTCACCTCTGCGTTAAAATTTGGGGGGGATTCGGTTCTGAATGAGGGGCACTACTATGAATTATGCAAATTTATGCAAATAATATATTTTTTACGGTACTTGCAAATAAATGTCATAGCATTAGTCAAATATCAAATAATAGACACTCCTGTTTACTTTTTCCATCTTGTAAATGTTGAATAAATTAGAAGCCTACACAAATCATTCACACTTCATTCATTTCAGTTCCAACAGAGTTCTGTATTATCAGGAGGCAAACTCTACTTGATAGTCTTTCAGCCGTATCACATCCTTTAATAAGCAGATAGTATGTAAGCTTGTGTCACTTCACTTTGGCTACATATGATATAGTGGATGTCATCAACTGTTACATCATACCATGAAGTGGAATGTTACTATAAATACTCTGTTTTAATCATAATCTCAAACCTCATTGTAGGAGGGCGATGTGTCACACATTTGTGATTATTTGAGGGGGAGGGGGATTTTGATTAGCTAAGGGGGATTCCTGTAATTATGCATCCTAGAAACCCAGAAAAAACACTACATGTACTGCTGCTTTAATAATTCAAGTTGCATGCACATCATCAGTTCATCTGGTACAATAATGAGCTTTATTTGTAAACGTATAAAAAGGTCACTGATATGATGTAGCATCAACAGGAATTTACAAATTATACCGCATCTTTGAACATATTGCCATGCATTGCCTGCATATTAATCGGTTCAATCTGACATTTGCATATGATCGCAAAAAATTAGTTTTGTTTACTACACACAGTAATAGTATACTTGATCATTATCACCATGATGGTAACACTTTGATGAATATGATAATGCTACCATTGAAGCAGTTAAAAAGCTCACTTTCCTTTGACATTATCTTGAGATTAAAATGAATTATTTTCCAGGAATATCCATGTTCTTTTTGAAGGTCACACTATTGAACATAATATTTACCCCACAGCTTATTATTAGTTAAGTCTTGTGTTTTGAGACATACAGTAAACCCTAATATTATGTAACTTGTACTTTTTTATTTTCTCAGCGAAATTATATTCTTGTGTGAAAGCTATGACATATAACTAAACTGTGAATGGACCAGGACAATTTTAGGATCTCTGAAAAGTGCAAATCTAAAACATGTTGATGACCTCTACGATGTCTACCAGCACAATGTTTATCACAATCAAATTTTGCCTTCAAAATTTTTACATTTACATGTACGGTGCACATAATTATGTAGCTACACCATTTTATTTTTCCAAGAAATGATACAACCTTATGACCTTTCAACTTGTGCAAATAGTATATGAAAATCTAAAGTTGTAACGGCTAGCCATTTCTTTCAACAGAAAATGCTCTGGTCTAAAGTTATATAGAGAAGAGCACAAATTCATACAACATACTGATATACTATTTTCTCTATAGATACATCATACAAAAATGCAGTACATGAGAAAGTCACTTTTGTTGATTGTGAAGCAATGAAGTCAGGCACAATTAATTGTAATGAACAGTCTACCATAAACACAATTTATCATGAAGGCTTAGGTGCCCTTCGCAAAGCTTCGTTCATCGTGTATCATCATACACATTTGAGACAGTCAGTGGGCCAGTTGAATATTAAAAATTTCTACACATGAAGCGACATGCAGTGGCAACTACATGTAAAGTTCAAAACAGCACAATTTCATGGCTTGGGCTAAAGAGTGCACCATTAGATCGAAAGACTCGACTAACGGTTCAGCCCAATTAAACAATGACTCAAGGTGCTGTGTAGGTTCTCGCAGTGAACGCAAAGGAAATGAAATGCTGCCCACAGCTGACACGACCAGCTTCCAAAACTATAGATGGTAGAAGTGAAACTGTCTGTGCTCAAACATGCAAAAGCAAATTTCAGCGTAATTTGAATAGTTATCAAGCTTGGTTACACATATAATAACAAGGAGTGTTATCATCCCCTCTGGCAGCCGTATGGGGGTGGTCTTGTCACCAGTATGTTGTCAATAAACTCAACAGTATAAAATGATTGGTTCCAACGTGATTTCGTATTCGAGAATCCACCTTGACCTTTATTCACGTCACTGATCGATACAAAATACTCTTAACTAGCGTAGGTATTTTTTGGCATTGCAAAATTGTGTCATTCTTGCACAACAAACCATTGTAAACACAAAATCAGTATGTTTTTTTGTTGTTTTGAGTCAGCAATGCATTATGGGATAACCAGGACAAGGTCTATAATTGAGACCCACACACAGCGGAATCTTTCAGTCTAGTCTACCCCTGCTAGTAGCTTAATACACTGAGTGTAAAACAAATGAGGCGCCTACTGCTAATGACACATTTATCAAGCATCCAATTTACAGATTACATTCTTGGTGAAAGCGGGAAATTGGTTCTCTATGCGGGAATGCAAGTTTCACTGAAATGAGATTAGGATTAATAAAGCTTGGTCGCGCCAATAGCGCTAATTGTCAAAGCATTACACTACCCTACAGGAACTAAGTAACAAGATAAATGAGGCGGTGAGAAGCTGATAGCATCACATCAATGGGTGCTTGTTCTGTACAGTTGTGGCTATTGGTATTTCAACGGGATGTGCTCACTCTCTTCAAGACACAGGGCGTCACTTTTTCTTCTGAGATCATCTATGAATTTTTAGCTCAGAGACTGGGTTCTTGGTATTGAATTCACACAGTTACAAGAAAAAAATTTGAGACACAAATGGCATGTAGGCTATGAGATCAATATTTAAAGAATAGATCACTACCATATCCAGGACAAAATTGGTTTGCCACATAACTTTTGGTAACACAACAAATCAACATCCCACAAAAGACTAGCAATACTGGTTTATTTCCTTGTGTAGAAAATGTGAGAGTCCGAATAACTGCCCCTGAGGTACGTTCTGTACCTCAAGTCAGCTTTCCAAAAACACTTGTGTAATGGTCATACAATGTACGGTATATTGAATTATTTGACAAATTTCACTGCTTGAGTTACAATATAGACTGCAGTGCGTGTATGTGTTTGTAAAGTTTGTGTTTTTTAGCATGTGTACTGTGTTACAACTACTGAGCAAGCAATATTTAATCAAATCATGTGTCGTGGCTTTTCCTGATTTAGGTGCATGAGGTTAGACTCTGAAAAGATGAACTCTGGTAAAGACCATGCCTATTGTAAAGTTATGTAGGTTTTGTGTAGTCTTGGAACTGTTGACAATTCTAACCTTGCATTCTCATGAAGATTTCCGGCAAAAGTGTTGGGACTGAGTATACTCAGATATTACCAACTATTTCTTTGAGCAGCTTGGCTAAAAATTTTTCTTACCTGAGGCATGTGCAGTAGGATCTGAGTATATGCATTTACTACAGTTTTTTCCACAGTGATGCTCTATACAGGATCTGAGTATACATTAAATATACTTTCAAATATGTTTTTTTTGGTATGGGTGCAATCAGCTGTTCTAAACCGCTGATTCTATCATTCTGTTGATTCAAAATTACGATTATATACAATTGTTACCTTTTGCATTAGACCTGTCATGACAGAATAGATCTACTTTGAATTGAACCGTTCAGAAATATGAGGGTGACGTATCCCCTGCCTTTGATTAAAATGAAATAACCGGATGAGTATCACTGCTTTATATCTGGCAAATTTCATTAGTAGCCATGGCAACATAGCATAAGCCAGAGAAATATCAATCTCGTGCTCCTATACTGTATTTTGATCACACACACGTATGTGGGTGAAAAGAAAGATTTTTCAAACCGTCTCCCACCCAAACACCCTTTACAAATACAGAGTTCGCCTCCATTCACGGCAATTCGTTGCTATCTCAGAGTCTGCCTAAAGGAAGAGAATTTCAATTGACACGGATGGTAACTTGAATATATTTCAATTACATCTTTAATGACGGTGCCTACAGAGAAAGATAGAAATATATGCAGTGGCTTGTCTGCAGTATAACTTGATTCAAATATGAAGATTTATTGCACAGTAGTGTATGTATATGTCTCTTTTTACAATAAGGTAGAAAATTTCATATGGAAATTCAGAATGTTGCAAGTGGACAAAAGCTAATGTGTACGGTACCTGTGTATGCATTGGCAAACCAGGTCCATTGGCTGAAATGGCCAAAATTAACAGAAATATTCATTTAGCCTTTAGATAATTCAGGAAACACACGTGCCAGGGACTGTGTGCATATCTGTAAGCCTCAAGGTTTTCAAATAGATAAGGGTATTAATAATTACTACACACTATTGCCAGGGGATCATATGTGGATATCAGTGCAATACAACATGGGGTGATGGAGATTGGAGGAGTAAAAATTGTAGCAATCTGTTCACATGCAAAGTACAATGATACAAAAGAGCCAATTTTATGCAAATTTTTACACAATTATGCATGAAGGCATCCCATCTGTAAAATTTGCATAAGATAGGCTCTTTTGTATCATTGTACTTTGCATATGAACAGATTGCTACAAAATCTTACTCCTCCAATCTCCATGTTGTATTACACTGATATCTGCCTATTTTATGCAAATTTTACACAATTAATAGGCCATCCCATCTGTAAATGTTGATATTTTGGAAATGATGCAGAACAGAACAATTACATGTTGGTACATTAAAATCAGGAACATAAAAAAGGTGTGAACCATCACCAACTTTAACAAGTCATCGTTGATGACACAGTCCCCGCTTATCCATTTTGTTATAATCTTTTGTGTCTCGGTAGCTGTGGTCTAGGTCGCTGTGGAATGACATTGATGCAACGGGTGCATCAGGCCTGTGACTTGCATAATAAAGTAATCTAAGGAACGTTCAATAAATGACTCATCTCTGCCGGTAATGACCACTGAAGGAACTTTTGATTACATCGCACATAACGATGCCTTCACTGCCTCTAGTGTCATGACGGCACATACTATACAATGGTTTGATGGAATTTTAGAAATGGTATGGGATCGGGTATGTTGTTGTAATCAGCCATCAGCCATTTCTGATCATATAATGAAACAAACTAATGTGCACACGAATGCAGCCATAGTATTTTATCTTCGTATCACGTTTGAACAAAATCAGTCCATCAAGGGACAGTGACCTATGTTTATGTTTCAAGGACATAAAAAAATCACACCAAAATTGAAATCAAATGGGTGTCTATTGACCATATGGATCATAGCACAAAATTAGTAGACAGTCATATGTATGCCATAGTACTTTATCTTTGTACCAAGTCTCAACAACATTGGTTAAGGAATATTTGCATATGATTACGCCTCAAAGATATGAAAAAATCCAAAAATGACCATCGGGCAGCAATATTGGAAAAAAATGACAATCTGGCAGCCATATTGGAACATGTCATGAAGTACCGTACATTGACATGTATGCCATAGTGCTTGATCTTTGTGCCAAGTTTGGACAAAATGGGTGTAATGACCTTTGAATTACGCTTCAAAGACATGCAAAATTCCAACAAAATGGCAGTTCTGCAGCCATATTGGATCCTATCGCAAGGTTAATTGATACATGCATATGCATGCCATAGTACGTGCTTTGCCTTTGTGCCAAGTTTGAACAAAATTGGTTCAAGGATGTTTGAGTCACGGTTCAAAGACATGAAAAATTGCAAACAAAATGGCCGCCTTGCGGCCAAATTGGATCATATCGCAAAAGAATTTAACATGCACATGTAGGCCATAGTGTTATGCCTTTGTGCCAAATTTGAACAGAATCTGTTCAAGGATGTCTGAGTTATGGTCCAAAGACAAGAAAAATCGCAACAAAATGGCCGCCTCGCGGCCATATTGGATCGTATCGCGAAATGATTTGACATGGATATGAAAGCGATAGTGTTATGCCTTTGTGCCAAGTTTGAACAGAATCTGCACAACGATATCTGAGTTATGGTCCAAAGACATGAAAAATCGCAACAAAATGACCGCCTCGCGGCCAAATTCGATCGTATCACAAAATAAATCGACGTGCATCTGTAGGTCATAGTGCTATGCCTTTGTGCCAAGTTTGAACGAAATTTGTTCAGTAATGTCTGAGAAACTGTTGATGACGGACGGACGGACGGACGGACGGACAGACGGACGGACGGACGGACGCACAGACGGGACCCAATCTATAAGTCCCCGCCGGACTTCGTCCGCGGGGACTAACAAGGTATTCACACTGACAAAACATCTTGTCTGAAAAGTTTCCATGGCAACATCAAACAAAATGACAAGAATTGAAAGTCTTGTGATGCATGCTATCATACATCGGTATAATATTACAAAATTACTAAAAGTACATTGAGACACATCGGACAAAAACACATAGAATCCATCAATCATTTCAGTTAGACAGCAAACAATTTTATGCTGGCAGACAAAAAATATACATTTCTCCCAGAGGATATTGCATCATTAGAATATTCATTTCTTTTATAAATAATTGATCTTGCTTTGATTTATGATGTACTGAATTTCAATTCTCTTTTTGATCAAAGATTATCTTATGGAGCTACCCATTGCATATATGTGTGTGTGTGTGTGTGTATGTTTGTGTGTCTGTCAATCTATATATTGTGTAGTCTATGTATACGAGAGTATGGATGATGATTTTCAAGGTCAAACTTACAATTTACTACCGTCTTCATTGTTTCAAGGTTGCATTTTGTATTAATTTTGAAGGCTTCACGAGCAAGAAACACACATACATGACAAAAATACTAAACTGTGAAAAGGGGATTAGTTTAACCTGCCTGGTGTTACAGCCTGCACTTCTCATGACATAAGGGTATTACAGAAACGTATATGAAGCTGAAGGACAAATGTCGTACATGTATCCCATAGAAAGTTTGCATCATACATGTAACCCCTTTGTTACCTCTGCCACTCTCAAATTCGTAATATTACTAATTTTTTTGATGATTTACTAATTTTTTTCATTGTTGATTCGTAAATATACGAATGCAAGGAAGCAGCTAGTTGATTGAGAGCTGAAGGCCCCCAAACCTCAAAATAGTTCTGTCTAAGCACATGTTGTACTTAATTTGAATTTGATTGAATGATATTCCGTATTGGAACGGCTAAGTTTACTTATGAATTTCAAAATTTACGAAAAGTTTCAATACCCAATTCGTAAATTTACTAAAAAATTTCAGAAGCCAGAGGAAACACAGTTTAAACAAATATCAATGTGCAAACTTGCATGACATCTTATATTTTCATTTCACTATTAATCCGCCACAACAGCATTAGTGCCTGGCACAGTCCCTAATGGAGGGACTGTGTGCTACAGTAAGTTCTAACTAAGGCCAAGCTTAGCTGCCTTTGGGCCTGGCCCATGATTTTAATATGATACGAAAAAATTCAGGTCCCTGTTCACACTGTCTTTCAATCTCCCGCCTTTGAGTCACTTATTGACCTTCCACTGGGCCTACTGTTAGAGCGGCAAGATGGCGCTGAGTTGATCTAAACTGTTCACACGTACCCGATACACAATTTGAACCTGGTCGCGATCACTTTGTGCCAGCTCTGAATCCAGTTCCCCTCTGAGCCAACACAAATTAGGCTGGCCAAGGGCAAACCCAGGATTACACAGCTCAGTAACATTTTCTTTTTTTTTGACAAGGGAAAACTCAGAGGCAACCGGTACTAGCTGAGAGTGAATGTAATAACTGAGAAGAAAAATAAATGCGTGACAATAATAACAATAATATATGTCACTTACTTGCAGTTAGTTATGCTGGTTATTGTGATGACCTCAGGGCCATACTGATGAATTTTATACATGGATAGTTGTCATGCTGACACAGCTATGAAATATTTCCTATTGTCTCATTACCCCTCAGCCACCTACCGGTATATATTACCTATGTGAATCGATTTCAAATTACAATTGACGGGATGTAAATTTATGATGACTATTGTTATGCAAATGACGATTTTTTGTTATTGTATAACAAAGGTACAAATTGTTCATGGAAACCAGGCTATCTGAACTTTAAAACCAACAGAGTGGCTACATGCTGTGCATAATATTCGAAATTCTTATTCTCTCTGCAATACAGACACACAAGTTTTCTTTCTTCATGAATATGCCATAAATCTCGTTTCAGCATGTACGTAGAAATCAGAGAAGAATGGGAAAATGACACGGATTTGATTGTGATCTGGAAATGGGACTTGATCAATGCCTAAACAAATAAAAGTTTGAATAATGAAATTACCAATGATTATGACATTATATTCCATTTGATGATCATTGAGGGCTTAATGTACTCTTTCCGTTTCCAATGCACTGTACACGATTCACACTGGAATATTTGGTATTAACAGAATCACTACAGTACTAACATGGTGACATATTAAAGGCTACAGAATCAATACTGAAATCTCAAATGTACCGGAGAATGTATATACAGACGTGACGGCATGTTGACAGATTCATGCTACTAAGTGTTTGTACACAAATCAAGTAGTCACTGGTTTCAGCTGAATATCTTTCAACTAAAAGTTAAGGGGCAGTCTGTCTCTCACATTAAAGGGACAAAGTCGGCCATTTTTTCATGAATTTTGTTTGATACGAGATATACTACTCATATCGTTTGACATGTTGAAAGATAGTGAATGAATGAGTGACCATGCATATATTCGACCCCGGTTTTAGACATTATACACAAAACCATCGCAAAAATGAATTAATGGTCATGACCATTAATTCATTTTCGCCATGGTTTCATTTAATTTGTCTAAAACTGGGGTCGAATATATGCATGGTCACCCATTCATTCACTATCTTTCAACATATCAAACAATATAAGTAGTATCTTGCATCAAACAAAATTCATGAAAAAATGGGCGACTTTGTCCCTTTAATGGTTGTTGACATTGACTGTTAATGTGATTTTTTAGTCCTTTGCTCTTCTTTCAACTTCTGAGCACGGTGGGTCAATTTGCTCAGCGATAAAAGCTGATAAAAGACCTGTCCCTCTGAGAAGTATCGTTTGATTTGTGTCAAGAAAGTGGAACGTGTATCTCTTCATGCAAGGCCGCAATTCCGTACACAACACTCTGGTTAAGATATCAGTTTGCTTGCTGTACATGAGTATGTGTGAGAGAGCTTTAGAGTGGGAACGCACATATCACATGTCCCTGGCAGTTAAATGTCCACCAACGGTGAAGCTGTGTGTGGTACGTGTTCTGAAGCAAGAGACTGCGACATAACAAAAGTCTTTCATACGTTGCAGTCTGGCTCTGTCAGCAATGTCGTGGTGAGTTTTATCCTACAACACACGACATACTGCCTGCTCACTGTCTAACTTTTGTTTTGAAAATAATAGGAAATTTTCCATTTGTTAAAGAAGCAGAATTGCAGAGAAACAGATCTTGAGGACACTATATGTGTCTATAAATATAGTACATGGTGTTGTTCACCGACTCACAAATTTCAACAACACTACCGTTATTTCATTTTTTTTATTTGTATGCTACATACATGGTGTATCAGACATACTTAGTCTATCAGTATGACACAAAAGTTTGGGGTATTAAATTTAAATCTTTACATTTTTGTATACACATTCTACATCAGTCAAATATTAAACAAAACAGTCTCTTTTTTACAACATGTTCAATGTACTTGGCAACAAATACAAATGTGTTGTTGGCCTGACAACTGAAATCAAGCATAGCGTGGACGCCATGAAGATGCCAGTGATTCAAACTTGAGTTTCTCAATAGAAAGTTTTTAACTCGCTCAGACTTTTCTCAAGAAATTTTTATTCATTATCAAGCATGATCAAGAAAAGGTTTGGTAATAGAGAAGCAAATTACCAGAAATTTACCGACATTTGAAGTTTAAAATGGCTACTGCACCTTTTGTAATTTGTCGTGAAAAACGATATCTTAAATTTTTATAAGAACTAGATTCTGAAAATTTATTTTGCCCCAAGGCTTCTAAATGAGTCTGGACATGCAGAAGACCACAGCAGTAAAGTTGAAGTGTACTTGAAAATCTGTTTCTAAAATCACACACTTCACTTTTCACAGCCAGAGCTTTTTTCTGTTCCACAAACCTCTTAACATTAATGCCAGTAGCTATTCCCGTAAAGAGAGACCTGTGGTTAACGACGACAAACACTGTACATGTAGATAGGCCAAAACATGTACTATCTCCTTGGACCGACTTACTGCTTCGAGAGAATACTAAATACATGTACATTGATTTTTCTGCTGTTTTTAATTCTATAATATTCAACGCATGTATTTGTACTATTTACTGCATATCTGTGAAAATCAATATGCAATTCCTTTGCTCTGCGTATGGATACATTTGGTTTTTTTCAGGTTTTATATATTTACTATTGAACTACGAATATGAGTGAGATTTTAAAAAATTGCAGTTTGTACCAACAACTGATGTATTTATTAATCATTGTGACTTCTCATACATAACTAGTACACCATGAAAAATGTTATTGCCAGTTTGCACTGTGACAAAAATAGCAAACATCACAAAATACATGTGTGTACAGGACTTGATTGCAAATGGCGTTGTCCTCCGCAGCAGTGCCGTGATTGTAAGCCCATATTGGAGTTCTGTCCTTATGAATCTCAGACCAATTTTTCTGCATATGGGCAAACATGTAACATTCCAATGCTTCGATGACAACGGCCTTCTGCATGTACCTCATTCAGTTCAATGGCAAGGCAAGTAATTGTGGCTGATATTTTCAAAAAGTATGAGGCAACAGACAAACGCATTATAAAAGCTAAAACACTCCAATTATTTTATTTCATGAGTGTTGCAACTACTATTGAGAAATACGTAGCAAGACCATTTGGAATTTTGAATACAGAGAATGAAGGACGCCATATTAATTTTAGAGTCAGTTCAGTCCGTTCAGAGCAACAGTTTATCAGCTGATTATTTGCACACCAAGGGTAATAAAAAGACTTCAACTGCCTTCTGCTGCACGACAATTATTCACTATGGACGCGCTCAGGCGTGAAAACATGTACTGAAAATTAAAGACCCTGACGAGCGTGACAACGTAGCCTCTGCACTGTTTTGGAGTTGCTATGTCTTGTAAATTACATCTTTCTTACCGTTATAACCCTGGCACCATTGTGGTTTAGCCTGAGCACATCCATTGCATTGTACTTTTTTTCTCTTTTATCTGTGACAATGGCAAGCATGGACCAGTACACAGGAAAATTGGGAACAAGGTTCCTTTTTATCACAAAAAAGACTTACCGTTTTGTACGGAATGGGACCTCTAGTCTATACCGCAATGTGGGCTTGGAGGATCAACAAAATATGTGGACTTCATTGTATAAATAAAAACACAAAATTGTTAATATTTAATTTAGATGATTACATGTACCTGCAACTCTTTATTAATTTTTGACTGTTTTTGTTGCATAGCATCATGCAGCCAGGATATTGTAGGATCGAAATCATGACAAAAATTGACAGAGGGACCGTCGCATACATATATGCTGATTATTTCAAACTTATAATATATTTCCTTGTCTCGTTTTCTTTCCTTTTCTTAAAACTTAAAAGTCAAATCAACATTTATATCACATGTAGAAAGCAACAAAGATGACACAAGGGTGATCTTTCGTTACACAGGTTTTTTTATCAATTACATCATCAAATCAGTTTAATATTTGATCATTTTCAGGTAGACTGTGCCTCAGGGACAGATATTCAGATTCACTTTTACAATACACTGTATCTTTTTGGTCTACCGCTTGTAGGGGCTCGTTTTGAAGCCCATAGTAGAGTAAATAAAGTTCTTACTGCGCTTATTTTTGTGAAAATTGAAAATCTTTTCCACATAGAGTATGGCAGGGATGGCAGCCATCTTGTATTTCAAGTGTCTGTAAATTTTGGGTAATTGGATGATTTTAAAGAAGAAAGTCTGTAGACACTGGTATAATGCACATCAAACCGCATCATTGAAACTAATCATGGATTAAAACCACAGCACAGACTGGCACACTGGTGTACATACAGCATCATAGATCCAGCCTACCCGTTGAAGAGGATAGCAGGTGACCATTCACGCTGTGTAACAAATCCCTGTCAGAATTTAACAGTCATTGCCAAGTACAGTCCAAACTCCAACACGCAAGACAATGGGGTTAAAAACCAACAGTGAAAAAATACTGAACACCTTTGCATGCATGTTTACTAGCACTGAAACGTACACCTCGGTATGAAAATACACATGTACACGTAGTAAGTTGAGACTTCTAAAAACCTGGCAGACTGTAGACATGCATGTACATGTACTTGAGCTTGTAAGGTTAAAGAATGACAAAGATGTATGGGGTCATAGTTCACAGAGGTGTCATTTCAGTGTTTCACCTTCACCCAGCCTGAGTTGAATGAGATGAAATTAAACAAAGGCATGTCTCCCTCACTTTGCTTTGTTCATTGTCATCAACCAAGTGCAAGACGGCAGTTCAAGGTGATTCTGTTGTAACAAGATCAAAACTCGTCCTTCATGACATGGCAATGGCCCAAGAAAATTTTCTTTGACATAAGAAATCTTTTCTTGCATATTGCATGTATCGGCTGTGTATAAATTAGAACATTTCAGGAAATTTTAAAATAATGTCTTAGAGTTCAGAAGGACAGGGTGCTGCCTGCGCACATGCACTGCTCCAGTAAATTTTTACAGTCACACATCTGCATAGCACCAACCAACCAACCTTGACGTGTTGCCGTTGTTTTCAACATGGTGAGTGGACATGTACATATGGACATAGAAATGGGGTGTATGTGTATTAAAGTCACTCACTTCTCATCCCCCAATGTCCGGCCATCCCCTCCCCATGTGTAGAAATCCAACTATATAATTTAAAAGATTATCGTTATGCCTAAATTTTGCGGCAATAAGGCTCTCTGTCTGTCAAAAATTATCAGACCTAAAAATTTCTTCTGCAATGGACTGAGTAGAACAGTTGAAGTCATTAAACCGATCTTCTGTGAAACAGACTTCAGGAACAGCAGCAGACAATTGAAGCCATAGAGCTGTACACTCACTTTCAGTTCTGATCAATACAACGGCTGACTGTCTGGTCTGATTTTAACTACCACTGACTGTCTGGTCTGACTTTAACTACCTGTGTCTGATCAAAAGACTAGCTTGACGTCATTCTCTATTACAAAGGTGATTTTCTACAGCTCATAATGATAAACGCCACGTAATTTTACGTGACACATAAGCCGGCGTGTACAAAGTCAGGAGATTGATGATGTTTGACCCCGCGACCTCAGTGTCCGTACTATGCTGTATCCACAACACATCTACCACTGTTTTACTGCATTTACTCAGTGTGGTGCACTCTGATCTCTGTGGTGAACAAATGACCCCAGTGTATGTGCCACTGAGTCCCAGACCTGAATCTGAAATGAAATGCAAAGCCATGTACTTCATTGCAATAGCTATGTTGCCCGAGGGAGTATCACGTACCGATATTTCTTTCCTGAAATCATCTGTGTACACACAACAGCTTTTTTTACACACACAACTGACTTTTCTGCTCTAAGGTAGACGGTCCATTTTTTTCTGGGTCAATTAATCACTACTGCAGATGCGAGTTTCTCCACCCCCTCCCATTGGGAATCTCCCCCATTTCACAAATACACTGGTCCAACCACACAGGAGACTACAACAGGATTTTACCATGGACAGATAATGTTTAGGGTTGCACTGAATGGAGAGTGTACGTGTATTTATGCGGAACAAGAATTAGCGACGGGGGCCTGTTAAAGCCTATCTTTATCATGACTCAACCACTGTCGCTGCTCCAGCATTCAAGATTGTTACCGCATGGATCAAAGCCACTCGATGGTATCTGGGTCATATGTGTAATATCCCACATGATCCACTTAACGTATACCATCCACAGTAGCTGTGAATATCAAGAACCAACATGCGACTGACCTCCACTCCCGACAGTGAGAAAATAAAATTTAAATGAAAAGGAGCCAGCGCATATCAAGTGCTGACGTTGTAATTACCCGATGTATTCATGTAAAATTAATGACCAGTTCTAACAATAATGGCATTTTTTTTTATCTGACAGGGCACTTTTATAAAGAGGGTATCCATACTATCAATGTATCGTTGACTTTCAACAGGAACAAAGCACCTTTGTTTCAATTGACACGAAGCAAACGCTAAATAATTACAGCAAAAAATGCATAGTCGCTCTTTACAATGGCATATATGCATTGTGCAAGGTCGCTCTCCACTGTTACAGCTAAGAACAAAATAGCTATTACAGACCCACATACGTGTTGTGTAAATACAATAAAACTGTTCACATGAATGACTTAGCAACACATCAGAACCTACTGTACACTCAATTTGTCTGTAAATTTCCTGCCTCATTAAAAAAAACACATAATTTGCATTCAATTAATAACTGGCACCTCTCTTAAGGCAATTACAATATCAATTATTGTAGATATTTTCTGACTGGCTACAATTTTTATTAAAGAAATGAATAATTTAATTTTGTTACGTATGATGATATTTAAAACCATACCTTACCCATAGACGAAAAAAAAATCCTTATTTCACCATAGGTTGAATATGACAAATTATGGTGTAAAACTGCGGTTTGCAAAATACAAGATCCACTGATATGTGTCTGTAAAGAGCAAGTAATTACGGAAAGACGTACACGTGTGATATATTCTCTCTGGTTTGCATATTACCTTCAGATTTCAATGCCAGTCCCTGCTGCCTTTCACGTTCCCAATCATAACGCTATGCCGATATTCCTATCTGCTGATGAAACAGCTTTCACTGCCAGCAGAACTGTACTCCGCCCGAGAGCTGACTGGGACTGGGATGGTATAGCACAGAGCTGAAATGCTGACTTACTGACTCGCCTATACAGTATCGGCTACAGACTCCATTAGCCAGAGCTCAAACAGGATCACAGAGCTGACGCTGTGTAGTATACAATATCGTAATGAGTACTACGCTTCACTTTTCCCCAGTGAATAAGACCCCCTAGCTTACTGAGACTGACTTAATTGCATCAGGCCATAGTTTTGGAACACCCAGCTTTCTGCTAATTGTAACAAACACTGGATGTCCTTGTCGCGGGGACTTCCATTCAATCAAAACATGGTAACCGTACAACATCAGCTACAGTTCCAAAATAGCAATTTTCTATAATTCTACTTTGGTTGTCTCTGAAGCCGAGGTGAGTGATGAATGAGATTGAACTTCAACCATGAGAGATAAATCAAAATTAAAGTGATAATCCATGCGGATTTATTATTTTATTATTTTTTTTCTAGCTCTTATTTCAATAACGAGTACAAGTATTTTCATCCCCTACTCAAAGTATGCTTTAACATGTGGTATTTTTAGGCTTGCGAGGGTAGCATATTGTGTTGTGCACAAAATACAGCTGTTTTTTGTCTACATCAAAATTCAATTATCCACAATAACACAACACACAGCTCTCACGTACATGTATACACAGATGCCTTGTTATGTATTTTTTTACACAATTTGGAAGGAACTCCTTTACGAATGGAACAAAATTATTCTGACTTTATGAAGTAACAGGTTAAAACGTTGTGTCTTATGGAACATTTAATACCACACTCTAAATGCATTCATCCATATGCCACGTCTTATAGACTGCAAACATGCCCGGAATACCAGAAAACATTTCAAGTGAAACAGATAAAGACAGGAATAATCTGGAAATCACACACTGTCAAAGATTTACATCCATTGGTTGCCCTGCACTGGCCTACCTGGTCTTGTTGACAATTTCAACGCTGGAACTTTCTTCAAGAAAATGAACCAACCTGGATGAGCTCCGGTGGGATTTTTTTCTCTCTCTCTCATATTTTCCCATTGTTCAAATATCACGACTGAACCTATCCCCGAGGGCATGCATGTGTATGACTCACTAAATATTGTATCACACGCAATCTATTGCACAGAAAAGCTGCTTAAAATTTTTAATAAAAAGTACAGACCAGAGCTGAACTATTTTGTGATGCATTGCACTGTACATTGCAGTGTAAATCATCCAGGTGTAATGACCACCTAACAATACCGACGGCAATTTGTCACAGAATTCTGAGCTCTGTTTGCTTATAAAAGCATCACAACACATTAGCAAATTCTTGTACTGAGTGCCTAAACTCCAGTTTGCCCGGCGGCGTTACATGTAGTCTTGTACAAAAAAATAAAAGTATGGCTACTTCCAAGTACAGATTCACTCATGTTAATGTTTTTATTGTCAACGAAGAAGTTGAAATATCAGCTGCGGTAATTTTTTGGTGATTTTTCTTCAGTATTTGTGGATTTTTTAAAGTCAGCTACAATTTCTCATTCTACACCCAAAAGCATGATGTGATACGCAGTGTACATGTACACAGCTTGTCAACTCAACCTGTACATGATATTGTTGACTAGTGAAAATTGTAGTCCAGACTGGAATTCAAAAACGTACATTTTGTAAACAGCTTTCATTTGACATATATAAACACTTTGTTGACCGGCTAAGTACTGGGTATTTCTACATGCTTCAGGGAATAGAAGAAAAACTTGCAATTGACATGCAAAACAAAAAATAGTGGAAAACGTCATCAAACGTTACAGCTACTTGTCCTTCAGATTTTTTACTACCGCCCACTACTTGCCCAGTGAAAAACAAATAAACAGTTACCAAGGGCAGAGATCACCACTTAAATATTATTTAACTATAAAATACCATTATTTCACTATTGCGGTAAGTTACATGTACAAGTACTACTTGTAACTGTAACAACTTATCATTTCTTTACTGTGCAATCATTAGCCACTTTCCACATGATCTTTCAATATCTGTTTATTTTATAATTATTTTGTCATTTCTCTATTAACCCTTTACTTGTCAGACAGTATTACTTCCCCATCTGTGAAAAGCGGTACAGAGCCAAAACCATATATGTATTTTTCCACCCACTTGGTTTGGTAAAAATATACTCCTTAGTCTGTAAAATCATGTTTACAGTATCTCTGTCTTCAGGGACCTTCAAATCTTCAAGTCTTTGTTAAAATGCACCATATGGGAAATGTTTTGCTTCACAAGTTTAAACCAACTTGACCTGATGGTGAAATATGAACTTGGCAGGTAAAGGGTTCATAATTACTTGCTTATTTCATTACCATATCACCATTTTATGACTATTTGCTTACCTCAAAATGACCATATCATTGTTTGATAATGATTTGCCATATATCTATCAAAAAAGACTACAGCTGTACGAATACAAAAACCAGACCAAGCCATGTATCATATTTGTCAACAAAACTAGACTTCACATGCGTAGCCACATTCCTCAACAGACCTAAGGGTCATCGTTTCCTCTCATAACTCTTTACTACAATTATCGGATTAAAAGTCTTCCTCTCATTAGATTAGAACGTGCCTTGGGGACAGGTATTTGGACTCTCAAACTTTTACAATTCTTTTCTGATCTACCACTTGTAGGGGTTCACTTCAAATCTCTTGGTGTAAGAAAACGTTTCACCAGCTTAATTTTTCTAAATTGGAATTTTTATGTTTCTTCATAGAGTTAACACAGGGATGGCAGCCATTTTGAATTTCAGATATCAGTAAATCTTGGGCAATTTGTTTCTCTAGTACCAAAATTCGCATGGTGACCCCCAATTTTTATTCTTGATTTTGAAAGAGAATGGTTGAAAGATTCCTTAAGGAAAGTTTGAGCAAAAGTTTGAGTCTTTCACCTTCGAGGCACAAACTACCTTAAAGAAATTGAGAGTCTGAATATCTGTCCCAAGGAGCATTCTCAAAAGTTCAAGATTGAATCTAAAATTTTTTCATGTATGTTTTCCTCACATCTCACCATTCTAACACTCTTACCTTTGACTAAATTTCTTGAAATTCTACTCCACACACACCTACATGTACCCCTAGTGTTTCTAACATAATATTCCGAGTTCTCAAAGAAATAATTCAGGATCAATCTCCATGGAACTTTAATTAATACCAAAAAAACATACAATTCCAGCTACACTCCTGACATATTGAGGTGACCTCTACCCTCTGAAATCAACAGTTCTGACCTTCGATTGTCCTTCAATCAAAGTGACCTGTACCCTCTAAGATGAACAGATTCTGACCCTCAACTGACCTTCAAACTTACCTATTGATCACTTTCACTGAACAGAAACAAGGGAAGGGCTGTAACAAAGATGCGGGTCCGTCACGCAAATTACACTGTGCTATGCCTGGCTAGCAGACGACACATTGTGAAAGAATACCTGAAGTGTATAATGGCTAGACCACAAAATGGCTGTGCAACCCTCCTGCTGATCAAAATGTCGAATGCGAATCTAAATTTCAGAGTGAATTTGGTGCCCAGACAGGACCCTGGATTTCACCCGTGGTAGCATGCACGCACACCGAAAGCCATTAGCAGAGTGCAACACATTTCTAAGAAGAAAACAGAGTTCTTGTATAAATGGCCTGGGGAAAATGTGCACAGGTTTGCATTAACTTACTCCACATAAAGTTAGCACAAACGACAGCAATAGATATCCTTCAACACCGATGTAGAAAATGTCAGTGTAATCAGTTGTTGCGTTTGAATCACTAAAAATGATTTCTCTATACTGAGATAAAAAATAGATGCATCACGACAACATAACACAACAAGAACAGTTTGTATTGAAATCTAGCCATCTTTTATTGTTCATTATTTATTACAGACCCTGGGCAAAATCAATTAAGTATCATATATCATGGTTGGATTACAAAGCAGTTCCTTCAAGGTAAAATGACATGACTGATATGAATGACTAAATTGATGAGTCATACAACCACGGGTGTCTCCCTGACGTCCTTTCCTAGTAATGAGAAAAATAAATCTTCTGTCAGTGCGCCCCCACAGTGAAACATTTAGACTTTTACTCAAACTTTCCTCAGAAAATTCTAACCAGTCTCCTTCGAATTGAAAATTAAAGTCAGCTCTCACCAAAAATGATGCAAATTTTGGTCTATAAGAGACATGTGTTTATCTTAAATTTACGGCTGATCTGCAGTGTGTTTGCAAGGTTACATCTGATTGGTTGGTTTTCACTATTCACAGCAACTTAGGGAGTTTATTTGTATTATTCAATTGTAATGGTAAGATTCTGACAACCAATTGGATAACAGCTTCCAAATGGCTACAAGTCTGCCTAAAATTTATGGATACATGTATTTGAAATTCAAAATGGCTGCTATCACTTTTTTATATAGGTAACCATGAGGAAAAAAATTTTGATTTTCATGAAAAACAAAATCATTAAATGTTCATTTACTCCAAAAGCTTCAAATGAGTCTACTTGACAAGTATTCCAGGGAAATATTGCAAAAATTTCAGAGTCAAAATATCCATTCCCAAGATACATCCTACCAATCTGTCATTCCCATCTCTCTAGTATACAGAACTGTACTTGTCCACATTCAAACTAAAAATAACAAATTGTTTTGGGCCAGACAATCGCAGACAGCAGTGTACAGGTTATTATTTAGCTCAAGTTTCTGTTAAACTTGATACTCCTGGCGATATACATTAATCACAATACGTTTCCTACAATGTAATACAAAATGGCCAAAGAAAATTTTTTTGGACATTTTTTGAGGAATGACAATCAGTCTGGGTCAGACACAAGTATTCTGTGCTTCTCATTAAATTTGCCTTGTCAGGATTTTTTCTACATATGTACAGACAAGAGCAATCTATCAGAATGTTGAAGGCACTTTTTCAGAACATAGTATTCGCAACAGAAAGATGTAATTCATATCTTTTCGTGAACAAATTCAATTAAAATTGTGACATTTTACTCGAACATCTGGGTAACTGTATCTTGTCGACGCTAGCACACAGTATCCCATGAATGGTACTTTAATACAAATACAATACGTGTACGTCACACACTCAATGCTTGATTAATGTTGATGTCTAACTAACTGATGAAATTTGATCGATCATTTCATCAAAAGACACAGCTTCTGCATTGTAGGCTTTGTAAAGAAATCATGTTTGTATGACAGCAGCTTGTGGCAAAGGAGTCACAGATTTATGAGCTGAGGGAGTGTTGGCCATCTTCTCATTGTCCCTCAGAGTGACGGTGATAGGAATTCCCATTAATCAGCAAGCCTTTCAAATATTGCTGTAAATTGCATCAGCTTAGGATTGACCTGTTGACTTTTTGTCTTGACTGTATTTTGGAGATTCAAAATAAAGGAAATATATTGCATATGTAATCAGATAAACAACCAAAACGAGAGCAATTTACATATTAACCACTAGAGGGCGCTACAATGAATTATTCGGAGTTACAGACCTAGTATATATGATATTGTTGAAGAAGTGACTTCCAGCTGGTGAATGTCAATTGTTAAGTATATTGGACAGATATCTATCCATCGATGAGCTGAGGTAGAAAATGCTATGATGTCTGTAAATTGTGATCATCTTCTCTGGTTCTTACATGTAAAGTGTCTAATTTCCTACCTTTTTCACAAAGTCAGGCATCCTTGAAATCTAACTGGCAAAGTCTTACCCTACATGCATTTCAAACAGCAGAATAAATTTAGTACAAAACATCTGCATAACCATATGTTCACAGCAATATTAAAGGAAGAAGTTGCCCATACATGTTTGGGGATGATATTCAGAGAGTTTTAAGACTTCTACACAAAATATTTCTGAATATTTGCTACAATTTGTCGATCCATTTTCCCTCTTTGATTTGAATAAAAAGATGTACAGGTACAATGTCATTGATACCAACTTCATAGTAGCAAACCTCATCATTTAATCCCTTCTGCCCAAATGGTATGGCCCAAACCCATTGTTATCAGTAGCGATTGTGGACCTGTTTAAAGGGAATTGGGGATGAACAGGATACAAGAAAAGCAATTGCCACAAGATGTTCAATTTCTCTCAGCAGAGTTTGCCAAGAATTAAACATACAACACTTGACTACACTTGGCCGTGCATGCACTGTAATGTACGCCCCTATTGTACTTACATCCCCACTTTCTTTGACATTGAATGCACGGATCTATTCCACTGAAGGGGCTTGGACTACACAAAATCAAACATACTGACAGGTACTATCTTTTTTCTCCTAAACAGAAATACTGAATATGTTCAGTGACCTTGCAGATCAAAGTATCTTACACAAGTGCAATTTGACTTGCGAAGTCATCTCTTGTAAAACATCCAACAATATCTCACTCTGAATTTCTCATATTTTGATGATGTTATGGGCACAGGTGAGAGTCAGAAAACAATAAAAAAACATACATACGATACAGACATACAGACATCACCGACTCACCGTATAAGCTCTTTTTTGGTATTTATATACATACTACATACGAGCTATAAATATCTCTGTATAACAATAGCACTAGCAGCACATGGCACTACATAATTAATTTACAAAAAGTCTACACTGACTTCAATAGAAACAAGTAAGTTTGATCATCTGAAAGACATTAAGATTGTGTTTTGAAAAAGATGTTTTTTTGACTGTTTCTGTGCTATCAAAATCTTCAACTTATTTGTCAGAGGTCAAAGCAAACAAAGTGTGATGTTCTACAGAAACAGGCTGCTGACTCTCAGACCTTCAGCGTTGATGAAATCAAAATTCAAATGCAACAATCATGTTTATGACCACTGGGGGCGCTATTTAACACTGAAGATGTAAGTGCACTGGAGTGATGAGCATATTTTGAACACACGTTCTTCCCATTAGCCTCTGGATACATTTTGGTACAATAATTAACATGGTGAAAATGAAGTGCCAGTATTATCACCTGACCATGCATATCAAACAGTCCTATTTTCTACCGCTCCTTGAACACACTATTGTAAATTACATTTGTTTGTTTGTTGTGCCAAATCAGATTGAATATCTACAAATATAAACTGCACATAGAGTACATGTGCATGTAGACACTGCAAATGTGTGTAATTAAACAGTATATCTGATGCAGCCCGTGAGCTGTTAAAATTTACCCATGTGTCATTTTTACCAGGTACAGACAAACCACAACACTGGTCACTCAATTTGTTATTTTTAGCAGGTACCAGTATACCACACATCACAGGTCAACCAGCACACCATATGGTACACAGACTGTGTGGCCAGGCAAACATTTCAGGTGGACAATCAAAATGTCACCATCTTTCACACCAGCCGCTTTACTGATATTCCTGAATATCAGCTAAAATAAACTTTTGTAACTACAGTCTGTTATATAATATAATTATCTACCGAGACTTTGTATGAAGAAACTCCGTGAACCCCTAAGAAACTCCTGCAGTGACTTTGAAGAGCTGAGAAAAAAATATTTACAACTGAATATTTTTACTAACTTTGAATACTGTCAGTGACCCAGGTACGAATGTCAAACTACTGTATCACTGCTGGCCAACAAAATATTTCACTAACCTCTGCAAGTGTTCTCCCAGAAAATTTTGACAGAGTGTTACCTAATTAGCATATTCATAAGCAGATTGACCTATAAATTAACCTATGACCTTCAGCAGGTCAAAAAGTTGCTGTCAATACCTGCAAAATGTAGCTTATCATAGCATGAATGTAATAGTAATCCTGTTCCAATCAGTCTCATATTAAGGGTTTTCACACAGTTGGGAACCACACCACAACTACCAATTTATATCACCAATTATCAGGGATTTCTGGTCAAAATCATACTGGAATTTTCACAGAACCAAAGTGTCCATAAAGTTTGATGACCCTGGCTCCCCTCAGGTCTGGTCGACAAGCTTACATCTTTGCTAAACCTATCTTGCTTCACACCTGAAGTATATTGTTTCACAGAGGGTATTAGGCGGGCACAGCATCACTTCAATGATTTTATAGGTTGTAGGACAAGTCAATTGCCTTTTAATAACAAACATTTTGAAATCAGATGCCGGCATGAGTTATGGGCAAGGGTCATCTTCACTATTTTTTTACATGTATCATGTTATCTTGTCTTCTACAGAGATCTGATAGTACATTTTTCCCGCTCTCTATGATAGAGAATTACCCGATAGAAACAGAAATTAAGCTAATTTACAGAATGCTACCGATGTCATGCCAAACTTTTTAATCAAAGCACAACTACAAAATTGAATTTTCTTGAATGTATAAGCTAAATTATAGAAAAACATTTTATATTGATTGGTTTCATATGCAAACACACCAGACAGAAAATGAAAAAACAACAAATTACCCAATTTGCAATGACAACAATGAATGTATGTAGCATGTATTTCGGGCAAAGCAACAATAATAGGTCACCAAGAAAAAGAAATGTTGTTATTCGATCGCGAAAATTAAGTTTACACGATATTGATTAATTGGTTACATTATAAAAACATGGTTAACTGGTGATTTTTCTTGAGTAGAACCAGCTTTTGTGACATTGCGGTTGCCACTGGTTACCAACAGGAGTTGTGAGTATGTGTCAATATTTGTTTTAATATTCAGTTGACCTTTGACTTCATGTTTTTATAATGAACACTGAATACCTGACAACAGAAATTGTTAATTGCTGAACTGATCAAACTGATCTAATTGCTACAAATCATTTAACTCTATGCTTTCACTTGCCTATATCTATTGTATTTTTACCATTTCTGCTTCAAAGAGAACTTGAACTTGGTACACATCTGCTACACACTCATTGAAACCCTTATTCTGCCAAGTTCATTATTTCATAATCAGGTCAACTAGCGAAGCACAACAAGTCCCCATATATGCCTTTTAGCGTCAGATTAAACACTTGAAGGTCCTTGAAAACAGATATTGTAAAAATGATTTTTATCGGACTAAAACTGCTAATAACAGACAAAGCCAAGTGGATGAAAATACCTATGGTTTTAGCTCAATAACTATTTTTTTTCTGATTTCACAGAAGATGGGAAAGCGACACTGTCTGGCAAGAAAAGGATTGATGTATGCACATTTATAAACACTGCCATGTGTACTGTTATTGTGACAAAAAGAAATTGTCTAAAACCTTGCAGCTGGCAGGAGAAAATACCTGTAGGTATACGGGTATATGTATACATGTATGCAGTGTGCAGCATCATAGTGGATTCCTGATTGACAATCTGGATTTTAGATTTGCAAAAATACCAGTCTGTGGAACAGTGTTTACATTGATCTGGTCATCTTTCTTCACCAATGTAATATGGACATGCATACATGGCCATGTCTGTATAGTGTTGTCTGCACCTAGGTTATTCGAAAAACTGCCAATTTGTGTTACAATGCAATGTAGCTGATGTACAGCTTAACCCTTTGAGCGCCAAAGTCAATTTTTGTCACCCTTATAAAATATACTAAAGTCAATTTTTGTCAGATTTTTGCCAAAGTTTTGATGAAGAACTGTGACCAATGAAATGTTGTGTTCATTTGGTCCAAAATTATCAGAAAAATTACAGAAAAGTTCATAAAAATTGGTAAAATGTTGCACTGAAATTTTAGTGGGAAAAAATACAGCATTCCCTTTGCAATGCAAGTTAAAATCAAAAGTGTAGAGATAAAAACAAAATTATGGCATTTGTGGTTTTTAACTCATGGGCTAAATGTACAACAACTACAAACATTTTATAAACTTTGCAGTTGTAACATTTTCAAAAAGATCCAATGAATTTACTCACTTTGAGTGTCCTTGACATCACAGGTATGTCTCCCATGGTAACTGGGCACCCTAATCACTGGGCAGTTATTCTTTCAGAGAATGTATGGGCTGTTTATCAAATAAACTCTTGCAAAACAATGTTATTGTTTGATAATGTGTAACTAATAATGTTGTCCTTTATACCACTCCAGGTCATGTGACCTATTGTTCTTGCCATCCATTTATCCCTGAAAACACGAGTGACACCTATTGTTGTTATGCAAAATAAGTAATCAGTCATACTTTTATTCATATGTAAATAAGTAATCACCACACTTTAATGAAAGAAAATCATTATCATATCAATA
>LD349221.1:193321-205568 GCA_001465055.1 Ptychodera flava | reverse complement strand
TTAACCAATCAGACTAAAACAGTTTCCTTTTACACAGGTGCATTAAACCACGCTGTAACCCTTATTCAAATGCAGATTTGCAGTTGACCAGAGCCCTTGTCCTACTTATCTGGGATAGGTCATTCTCCCCGGACTCGCATGCCAGGTGCATAATGACCTCTGTGAACCTTTCGACGTACAATGGGTCACTCCATTCCATTGTGGGTATTCAAATCAAAAGTAGATTTATTGACAGTAATTTTCAAATTTTAGAGAAGATTGGCCTGTTTTTCGTGGTATAAGTCGTTAATCGCACCTCGTAGGTGTGCTGTTACAGTTGTAATCACCACACTTATGGTCAGGAACTTGTAAACATCACTCGGCCTTCGGCCTCGTGATGTTTACAAGTTCCTGACCATAAGTGTGGTGATTACAACTGAAACAGCGCACCTACTCGTGCAATTAACTATACTTATCAAGAAATGATTCATTGCACTCCACTTCTAAGTCTTTTGGACTGATACAGTTGGTAAAGTGGGGGGTCACAGGAGGAGGGTAGGGGTAGGCAGACTTAATATTTCACACGATTCCTTCAAATGCAAAATCCTATAGTCGGTACATAAGAGCTCACTACTAGTTCCCCTCTCCTTGCTCAGTTCATCTGTCGCTATTTAATCAAGTTGGATAAAATCAGAAAAGTGCACAATTTTTCACTTTTATATCACTTTGGCGAACTCACTCACTTGAAGGCCTACATGTATACAAGTCTACTGGAACACAAGGATAAGTTACACAGACCTACATGTACCGGTAACATACAGCTCAGGCTAAAAAACAATTGTCATCATTACTGACATGACCTGGTTAGTGATATTGATATTGTAACTGATACCCATTTTGAATAAATGGTTATTTTAGACATTTTTATATCACAGAATTTTTTTGAAAAGGGGAAAGCAACTTGCAGTTACTCTGCTGATGAGACTTTCAGATCATGTCTGTTGTGTAAAGGTGATATATTTAGCCCAGGATGAAATTGTAATAATTGCATAGGATCATGGTCTGACAAGTTGTTGGCAACCAGGGCGACATTTTTAATTTTTGTGTTTCTCATCTCCCGGCCGACCATAAATTTCAGCTCTGACAGGATAATAAAAAAACCTGTTTTATTTGCTCCGCCTCTGAGGCAATCATCCGAGCATGTACTTAAAAACTGTAGAGACTAAAATGAGAGAACACTGAACTGAAAGACAAGAAATTGCACTGACTGAATGGACAGAACATTGAACTGAAACAAATAAGAGGGGTTTTTTGGTACTTGTTTTTTTTTATTTCGCCCACCTGCCCTGCCAGAGTATTCATCTGAAGATGAGAAACAAAAAAAATAATAGGGTCACCCTCATCAATACAACAATTGACTTGTATATTATTATCAAGCAAACAATAAAACCTGACACTGCATCCAGTCAGGAGGAAACGAAAGTGTTATCGGTTTAATGAATACAAATTTTTTCTAAATTAGAAGGTATAATATTTAATCAATATAATTACATGTATGAAGACTGATTGATGCAGGTATGGACAAATTATTAAATAATTAATTTTAAATACTGAATACGTTATCCTTTGTACTATGCAATTACTTTGCACAGTGTATTTCACTTGTGCTCTCAATGCAAACAGACTTTACTGACCTAAATTTGAATTACCAGTGTACCATAGTTATGAATGGAAATGACCATTTGTATTATTTGCTAAGGTCTGGGGAAAGGTTGGTGAAAATTGGTGAATTGTTCGGGAATTATTGAGGAGATATTCTGCTGCAGTGCATGACATATGATTGCACAGTTATGAATGGTGAACTTCATGAACTTTGGGAAATGACTCAGAAACCATGGTAACATTGAAAAGGGACCTGTATGCCTCTTACATGTACCAGAAGCAAAGTTTACGTACAGTGTATGACATCTAATTACATATTACAATATGATGTAATGTTCACCATATTAACCATGATACTTGTAAGTTACACATTCTGTAATGTATAATCAGTATTTCAATTCTATTTTTCAATATCTTGTTCCAAAACTGTCACTTCAAAATGGTTTCTGATCAAAGTTTGGTGAATAAAGTCCGTTTAACTTCTCTTTTCTGGTATTTTTTTTTTGCAAATATTTTGTTCCGACCAAAAAATCATATCAAAATGCCCAGTGCTAAATTTGTAAAACACAGACTGTGTTCGTCCAGTGTTATTGTTGAAAACTGAATTTTCTTAAGATGCAAACAAGAATTCATCTACCAACAATCACATTATAAAATACCAGTGCAATGACCCATTGGCCTGACATGCTATTAATATTACCAGTCTTTGGGATTTACATGCTATTTGGGATAAAAATAAATGTTAACTGCCATTTGCTGTAGTTTATATTCTAGTACTTGTGTTATAAATATAAATACTATTTTTTGTTCTCCTCTGAAAACCATCTTGAAGTGCAAAGTATTCTGATTGAAATACAGCGTGTAAAGAAAAATATTATTGTTGACAACTGAATTTTTGTATGTGCAGACTACAATTCATTTTAACAGTAACTAGCATTGCACACTGTATGCACTGCATAGCATTGGCAAGTCTTATATTTTGTGTTCCAACATGGAGGGAACTTTGGGAGAAAAGACATTTGCTCGGACAAAATTTATTAAACTATTATAGAAAGTTTCAGCTATTGTCCTTTTGAACTTCAGTAAGGCTTCTAACTCTTGCTACATACACAGTGTGGACAATTTTAGAAACTCTAAACTGTAAAAATAACAGTTGACTATCAGATAATAGGGTCTTTCATGCTGGCACTGATTTATAATGTGTCATGTCATGTCTACAGATATGCGGTAATGGATGTCATGAATACTGTGAATTTGAAGCAAAATTTTCTGGTTTACATTATGCCGACAGGATGGTATTCAACTACTAAGGGGGTTGATTTAGTTGGTAAGCTAAATTTAAAACTGTTATTCAAACTTCTAGGTTCCACAGGATCCGATGAAATGTGACATGTGGGGTCAAATTCCCCTCTACTGTCTACATACCACAGTCTACTTTTTTAATCTGAAAATCATCCATTTATTTCAAGATTGACTTTCGTGAGTTATTAAAGCTTGTTGGGATGCCAGACATGTAGACGCTGACAAGTCAGTCTGAAGATGACAAATCCTTTGAAATCAAAGTTATCTAAAATGGCCATATTAACCACACCATACATGTAGGTACACAAAGACATCCAACCAAAGCTCACTGATGCTTGGATTAAGCCAATAGCGTTGATCGCGATTTCGGATTTGTTACTAAATATAGCTGCACGCGTGCGACTTTCGGACAAATATGCTGAAATTCGGACAAATTTTGTTGTTGCATGCGCGGCTGCTGTTGCAGCTTGTAGTCTCAGTCATCAATTCATACGAATAAGTGTGACGCTAAATATCCATTCTAACACTCGCAGGTTTTATTTTCGTCGTTTATGCGGAAAATGCGAAGAAATGTTTACTTATGCATATTATTGAGATAGAACATTGACGTCATTTGTGATCAGCGCTATTTGTCGTGTCTCCACATCTGCTCTCCTATCTACAGTGTCCTATACTTTGGAAACAAAGCACGATAAGCTTGATAAAACCTGTATGTGTTGCCAGGGTTACCAGGGCATTGTACTGGGTTCCTCAGCAGCCATATAAAGGCATGTCATGTATGCTTGGAAAAAGAACATAACTATGGCTAAAATTAAATCTATGCATGCAAACCTCAGCAAAATAAATGCAGGGAATATTTAATCTGACAGCACTGGACAGCATAGGTACATGTCTTATTTATTCATTTTTTGATTACTGAACAGTAATAGTAATTGTGGTATAACTATTAAATTAAATTTTAAAATCTGTGTGATATTAAAAGTTTGGAAGTTTGGAAGTGCCAAGGATTGCTTGTATTTGTGGGAAAGTGACAATTGACACGCACACTATATACAGTGTATATTGGTGTTTGCTTCATGGTAATACTTGAAATTCTAAAGTTAATCATACTATTGCACATATAGTTCTGGGCAATACCAGAAAAGTGGCAGGGTGGTCATAAAGCCTTCAATGTCTGGCTTTTCAGTTCCTTTGGGTCCGTTTGTTTGGTCTTTTTGGTTTGGTTTGGTTTTTTGTGTGTTTGGATTTTTTGTAGTACCTGTATAAGAGGGATACACCCTTCTGACGGACAATCAATGGATTATGGATGAGTCACCCAACTTCAGTGTCCTTACAGGACCACGCCAAAAATAGAGGAGACGTGGTCAGATGAACGATTTATCGATCTGATTATAGCAATAAAATTTTGGGATCAATGCTGAGACAAATTCAAGGACTTAAACAAGGACCCATGCATGCAGACACGATGAAACAATTCGGGTTATTATTAAACCTTCGCTGAACCCGTGGAGGGAGAGAGATCATTCTTGCATCGGATGAGTCACGCCGCGCGCTATTTTAAGTGTGACATAAAACTAAAACCGTCGCAGGTAAATTATCATGACATCAGGGCATGGGACTGAGAGGTTTAGAAATGTAAGTGTTAAGAACAGACCGTTTGCTTTCTCAAAGATTGCTGGACAGACAAGTTGTGTCGGTTGATCATTGATGTGAACAAATTACATACGTGTACTGCCTCGACTTGTGCTGTCGGACCGTGAGCGGGTCTTGGTGTTGTTGACGACACACTTGACACGCGCCTTCCCGTTGACTGTGGATGCCATTAGTCTTTAAACGTTACTGTTTCTGATGCGAACACATGAACCCAAACTAAAAGTGTGTCCTAACGCTGGAAGCAGCAGCCACTGCACTGGGCTAGGCTGTACTGTCTCGGCTGTCCAAGATGGCGGTCAAGTGACCGCCGAGAAACTTGCAACAAAATAGGTAAAAATTAACCCATTTGTCAATAAAAACGGATCATGACGTAAACAAATGAAGAAAAACTCACCACAATCTCGTCGACTTCCTGATCGTGTTTATCATCATAGTCATCCATCCTATCGTGACCTTATAGGGTTCCAGAAACGGCACGACTGCAGTTCCGAATTCAATGGGTCTTATCTGAAGACGGTCGAAGTTTACGTTTGGTGGGGCAATTTATGCGACGGTGGTTCAAGCGAACGCGGTTCTCGAAAAACAAATGCACACGGCCGGGAATTACGCAAGGTTTATTCGCGAAAGCCTTTCAACTGGCTGGGAGACACAACTGAATACAACTACCAAGCGATCGGTAAAACAATGCGGGTGTCGGTATCGTCTGATCCACGCATCTGCATTGATCGACTGGTATATGTAGACCACAATCGTATCGACGACCGCTTTCATTTGTTTGTGAATGTTTACAGGGAGATCACTTCCGGTACGCCAATTTGCATATCTAGGACAGGGACCGGAGAGGAGGGCGATCGTTTGTCTTACGCTGTGTGGTCAAGGACATTGTGGTACACGCTGCGCACCAACCTTTCAAAGCCAGAACCATGCTTCAAACATGCAACAAAAGTATGACCCGTCTTCATGAGGCCCTGCACGGCCATTTATTTTTCAGTTTCCTTGACACACGCACACCGAACAAACCACTCAAAATCGCGCCCCACCCACCCCCACCCGATCCGTCCTCTGACATCAATCACAGCAGTCCATTTCGTTTTGCGATGTGTGCCTGTCACAACAAACAAACTGCCACCCCTACTACGGATGAGCAAGAGGTTTTAATCGCTATCGCTATTCCGAATCGGTTGCATTGTTTCTCTTGGCAACACAGCATGAACGCTCTTGTTTTCCTTTTGACCTGACATGTTATAAAGGCCGCCCCCATCGGCAGACTTTGATCTGTTCAGACAGGAGAAACCGCATCTGGCATGTACGTCTGACTGGTCTTGAGTTTTAATTTTGAAATTAGTATCTAATTTAACAGATCAAAATACAGAGTTCAGGAAAATTCGTCGATGAGCCACTGGTGACCATTCTCGTCCGTTACTCATTTGACAATTGCACTATGATCATAAGGTAAGCTTGGGACATAGGCCTAGGCCTAAGCTTACGTGCAAGAAATAAAAACTCACGTCGATCATTTCTCAGTTATGAAAAGGCCTTGATATGAAAAGATGTCATAATGCTAAATAAAGTACATACGCCAGCAAGATGTGGATAAAAATATACTGAAACAATAACATACAAGTAGTCCTGGGCCTTAAGATGTTTTAAGACTGTGCGATCAGCGGGGAGTCGTGTTGAAATTTTCAATTGAGAAACTATTTTGGATCAATTAATGACCAAGCGGATTATATCTGAGTAAAAAGGACCATTGAATCAAAGTCCGTTCATACCTGTTGCTAATAGCATCTGTGTTAAAATCACCGATTGGAAAAGGGTTTAGAATCCATGCATTTTAAGAGAAAACTGACGATTTTTGTCACCTTGAAGCATGCAACTTATCTTCCTAAATATCACACCGGCAACAAGGAGTTATTACTGTACGTATATATCGTATCTTCAATGGATAGAGATAGAAGTATCCATCTGTTTTGAGACTTTGAGGCTTAACTTCTCAGGTTTAGATGAAAGAAATGATAGACGAGAGAAGGACCATCGAACGAACAGCTGTTTCACAGCGACTGCCTAATTCTCTAGTAATTTCTTTTGGTCCTCAATGAAAAGTTAACCAAGACATTTTGCTTTGTTTTGTCTTTCAATATTGTTCAAGGACCAGTTTGTTTGTTTGTTTTTTTCATCCTGGACGGCTGCCAGCAAAACTTCAACAGATAAATAGCCTTTGATCGTCATTGAAGCTGAAATAATTCGCTCTTTGCACTCTACAATGTAATGTTTTGCAAACATGATTCAAATGGTCGATCGTGAAAAGTTGATATTCAAACACAAATGTTTAAATTAAATGTGACTATTTCTATAAAACTCATACCAATTTAGTCATTTATTTTGTATTTTGATTGTCAGGGGATAGCGCGAACGCAGTCCCCCACTACCAGAAATTATGCACCCGAGTCACCCACATTTGGGGTGATCGCAAGGGTCAACCCGCCCGGAGTGCAATGGACAGGCCTCGCCCTGGAGGAACCGGCTTCGTGATCACGGTTAACCTTTGTGCCAGGTAAGTATGCCTAGGAAGGGAAGATCTTCACATTATGAAGTGCTGTGTTGTGGGAAAAGACAATGGTGAGTCTATGGTGAAACGTCGATGCAACGTTGACATCGGCAGGTGTGAACAATATTGTTATTCAAATTTCTGAATATCTTACCTCAGAATCAGACGCAAAGCTGCTGATGTGCAAAGTGTTTGTACCTTCATGATTCGATTGATTTTGCATGGAAATAAACGAAAGAAAAAGAAAGGAAATCTGTCAAGAAAATCAAACATACAAAGAAGAAAGGACACTCAATATGAAAGTCTCACTTAGCGATATGATTTCAGTCATTCATAGAAGAGTTCAGTGCATGTGTTTTGTAATCGTCTTATGTAAAACACTACAGTGGCTTCGTAAACGCTGAATAACTTAATTTTACTCTCATATAAAACTGTATCGTCTTCAGATCACAATACGGACTCCTGTCTATATGATAATCGACGTAAAGAGTCAATATTTTACGTTCCAGGATATTGAGTGTCTAGATCTTGTTTGCAGCTTAAGTGAGTCTATTGAATTGGAAGGCTACATGTGAATATTGCATGTCTACTATGTAGGATTATACACACATAAATATATATGTGACAGAACCACAATTTTTAAAAAATCTTTTCACTGTCTTTTCGTTAAGTATTCTGAGACTCCGAAATTGTCCTATTCTTCAGAATTTTGTACATCGTTTGAAGCCAAAAAATGCCATTGCTAAGTACGTCAATTATCATCGGTTCGGCTGCTCTAAAATCCCCAGTGTAGTGGCCATTGATTAAGGTTTGTTCACGGTGAGAATAGGACTGTGAAAACTATGTGTCTACATATTTTAGCAACATAAAGACATATTTGAAAACCGTTAAGGCCAAACTCGAATGATACTGATATGTAAATTCAATTTTCTTTCAGCGTCTATTTTGTATTTTGATTATCAGGGGATAGCGCGAACGCAGTCCCCCACTACCAGAAATTATGCACCCGAGTCACCCACATTTGGGGTGATCGCAAGGGTCAACCCGCCCGAAGTGCAATGAACAGGCCTCGCCCTGGAGGAACCGGCTTCGTGATCACGGTTAACCTCTGTGCCAGGTAAGTATGCCTAGGAAGGGAAGATCTTCACTTTATGAAGTGCTGTGTTGTGGGAAGAGACAACGGTGAGACTATGGTGAAACGTCGAGGCAACGTTGACATTGGCAGGTGTAAACAATATTGTTATTCAAATTTCAGAACATACCACAACACCTCACACCGTTTGCTTAAGAATTAGTCGTCAAGTTATGCCATGTTTGATTTGTCCACCTGTATGATTCGATTCAGTTTGAGTGGATATTCGGAAAATGGAAAATGTCTCGGAAATCAACTTGAAATGTGCAGATTAGACAACATAAAACTGACGCACCTTTGGTTAAGGTGGAGCTGCACCTTCAACTAACTTCACCTTCAACTAATTAGATTAAAAATCCTATTCGACTAGTCTACAATCCTGCTCATGATGTTGTTTTTAACCGCGGTAATTTAGTAATCATGTAACAATAACTATCAGTTTTTGTTCTCGATGAGAATGGGGGACATGACTTGTTCGTTCATCCCATTCAGCAACACAAAATTTCGGGGAAACTGTGTTTTTCTGAGAGTCAAATTGTTTCTTAGAGAATTTAGATTAGAAATTAGATTCTTTTGGCTTTTAAACTGTTTGGTTTTTTGGTTTTTTTTTTGTTTGGTTGGTTGGTTGATAGGGATAGAGCACGCGCAGTCCCCGACTACAAGAAATCATTCACCTGATAATTGTTCAAATCTATCTTTATAAAAGTTTACATGTAAATCTGTATATTTAAATTAAAGTGTCCCTAGAACTTGCACCTTAACTTGCACCTTATGTATACGTATTTACATGCAATATATTGATAGGAAATATTGACAGTGACAGATTAAGTCTAAGCTGAGTGAAACTCGAACACAAATGATAAAATGAAATTATTGTGAGTTTTGCGAGATTCGTTCTACATGTACAAAGATAGCGTTCAGTGTCTATTTTTCGCTTCGATTATGAGGGGATAGCGCGAACGCAGTCCCCCACTACCAGAAATTATGCACCCGAGTCACCCACATTTGGGGTGATCGCAAGGGTCAACCCGCCCGGAGTGCAATGGACAGGCCTCGCCCTGGAGGAACCGACTTCGTGATCACGGTTAACCTCTGTGCCAGGTAAGTATGCCAAGGCAGGGAAGACATTCACTTTATGAAGTGCTGTGTTGTGGCAAAAGACAACGGTGAGTCTATGGTGAATCGTCGAGGCAACGTTGACATCGGCAGGTGTGAATAATATTGTAATTCAACTTTCTGAGTACCTTACCTCAGAGTGGCAAAGTGTTTTTGTACCTATATGATACGATCGACTTTGTATGGAAACGAACAAATAAAAAGAAAGGAAAGGAAATCTGTCAAGAAAATCAAACATACAAAGAAGAGTGGACACTGGATATGAAAGAAAGGCATCACTTAGGGATATGATTTCAGTCATTCATAGAAGAGTTTAGAGTGTTTATGATCGTCTAATGTAAAACACTATAATGGATAAGTGAACGCTACATAAGTAAGTTGTACAGTCAGATGAAAACTGTATCATCTTAAGAGCGCAATACGAACCCCACTCCATGATAGCGTTACATGTAAATGAACAAAGTTTGCCGATCGAACACCAAATACAACATGAAACATGAGAAACTATCGCAAAGAACATTACTTTTTTAACACATCGACTTGTCGTCTTCCTTTGAAGTAGAATGCGCCTCGTTGGGACAGACATTCGGACTCTCAAACTTTTACAATTCTTTTCTGCTCGAACACTTTTGGGAGTTCATTTTAAAGCTCCTGGTGAAAGAAAACGTTTCACTGTCTTAGTTTTTCGAAAATTGTATCTTTCTCCATTAGAAAGGGTTAACACGGGGCTGGTGGCCATTTTGAATATCAGATATATCGGTATATCTTGGGTAATTTGTTTCTCTAGAACCGAAATCTACACATGACCCCAGATTTTTATTCGTGATTTTTAAAGAGGATAGTTTCAAGATCCCTTGTGAAAAGTTTGCGCAAAAGTTCAAGTCTTCCATTTTCGAGGTTCGAATACTACCTTAATCCTAGCTGCATGATAATCCATGTCAAGAGTCAATATATTTTACGTTCCAGGATGTAGAGGGTCTAGATCTTGTTTGCAGCTGAAGTCTATTGAATTGGAAGGCTACATGTGAATATTGCATGTCTACTATGTAGGTTTATATACACATAAATATATATGTGACAGAACCACAATTTTTTAAAATCTTTTCACTGTCTTTTTTGTTAAGTATTCTGAGACTCCGACATTGTCCGATTCTTCAGAATTTTGTACATCGTTTGAAGCCAAAAATGTCAATTGCTAAGTACGTCAATTAATCATCGGTTCAGTCTCAAATCCCTCAGTGTAGTGGCGATTGATTGAGTTTTTTCACGGTGAGAATGTGGACTGTGAAAACTACGTATGCACATATTTTAGCAACATGAAGACATATTTGAAAACCTCTATCGTAAAGACCGAACTATTTCTGAGAGAAATTACGGTTGATATTTCAACCAATTTTGTTTCTGCATCTATTTTCATTTTGATTATCAGGGGATAGCGCGAACGCAGTCCCCCACTACCAGAAATTATGCACCCGAGTCACCCACATTTGGGGTGATCGCAAGGGTCAACCCGCCAGGAGTGCAATGGACAGGCCTCGCCCTGGAGGAACCGACTTCGTGATCACGGTTAACCTCTGTGCCAGGTAAGTATGCCTAGGAAGGGAAGACCTTCACTTTATGAAGTGCTGTGTTGTGGGAAAAGACAACGGTGAGTCTATGGTGAAACGTCGAGGCAACTTTGTCGATCATCGGCAGGTGTGAACAATATTGTTATTCAAATTTCAGAACATAACACCTCACACATTTGCTTCAAAATCATTCGTCAAGTTATGCCACGTTTGATTTGTCTGCCTGTATGATACGATTTAGTTTGAGTCGACATTCGGAAAATGAAAAGTGTCTCGGAAATCAAACATGCAGACCAGACAACATAAAACTAACGCACCTTCAACTAACTTCACCTTCAAAAGTAACTAGATCAAAAGTCCTATTCGACTAGTCTACAATCCTGCTAACAATGTAGCTTTTAACCGCGGTGACTTAGTAATCTGGTAACAATAACTATCAATGTTTGTTCTCGATGAGAATGAAGGACGTGACTCGTTCGTTCATCTCATCCAGCAACGCAAGATTTTGGGGAAACTGTGATTTTCTGAATGTCAAATTGTTTCTTAGAGAATTTAAATTAGAATTTAGATTCTTTTGGCTTTCAGTCTGTTTTTTGTTTTGTTTTTTTGGGTTTTTTTAGGGGGAGGTAGAAAGGGATAGAGCACGCGCAGTCCCCGACCACAAGAAATCATTCACCTGATAATTGTTTAAATCCAACTTTATAAAAGTTTCAATCTGTATACATGTTGCCCAGAACTTGCATTTCATCTATACATATCTATATTGCAATCTATTGATTGGAAACATTTACGATAACAGATCAACCCTGAGCTGTGTAAGACCCAAACACAATGATAAAATGTAATTATGTAATTATGTTTGCGAGATTAATGCTACATATACATGGATAGCGTTAAATATTTATTTTTCGTTTCGATTGTCAGGGGATAGCGCGAACGCAGTCCCCCACTACCAGAAATTATGCACCCGAGTCACCCACATTTGGGGTGATCGCAAGGGTCAACCCGCCCGGAGTGCAATGGACAGGCCTCGCCCTGGAGGAACCGACTTCGTGATCACGGTTAACCTCTGTGCCAGGTAAGTATGCCTAACAAGGGAAGACCTTCACTTTATGAAGTGCTGTGTTGTGGCAAAAGACAACGGTGAGTCTATGGTGAAACGTCGAGGCAACTTTGTCGATCATCGGCAGGTGTGAACAATATTGTTATTCAAATTTCAGAACATAACACCTCACACCTTTTGCTTCAAAATCATTCGTCAAGTTATGCCACGTTTGATTTGTCTGC
>LD349221.1:158545-172688 GCA_001465055.1 Ptychodera flava | reverse complement strand
GTTTTTCTTTGAGAGATATCTAACACTTGACACGATACAAAGCGTTGCCATTAATTTCGTAACCCACGATCGCTGAAACGGAACTTTTCGCCACCTCTCTGCATGACTAGAAAATCGCCAGTAACTTTATCCCCACCACGCAGTAAGATTAATTTCCATTACAATCCTGCAACTTGGGCAAGATTGCCTTTCCACTCCTATATCTCCGTTTGAGCCATTAGGGTGTCATAGGACGAAGGTAAATTAACCAGCAGAGAATTGGTTCAAGTCGGTGAATTTTCGAAAAATAAAATGATCTATAAAAGTTCATCGTGTAAAATTTGGCAGCCCAGGTCAGGTTTACGTAGCGGTCAAACGCGTTTTTATTTAGTCTGTGCAGCTACAGTGAGTGCCGGGTGAAACTTCCCTGTATCGCGTTCACCCCACTCAATGCGTTCATAATCATATCCTACTCACACGTTTCACTTGAAAACAGAACACAAATCATTGCATTCCAAGCGATCACCCAACTCACACGATCACAAATCATGAACTTGAACCAAGTCTAGTAAACCAGTAAGCAAATCAAGAGAAAAGCTGTGCACAAACACGCTTCAAACACAGCGTAAGTGTGCGGGTGGTCGGCGTTTGGAAGGTGGGCGTGGTTTTATGTTTTTGGTCTGGGCAGTCAAACTTTTCTGTTTCGCGCGTCGATGTTTTGAATGTGGCGGGTTCATGTTTTCGGTTGACATGTCTTTCTGACAGCCGGAAAAAGTTGCGGTGAAACGTGCTGGCGGCAGTGTCTTTGTTTTTACGTTTTGAACTCATTAGTGATTTCACATGTTACACGCAACAACAGATCATGCAGATACGCTGTCCCCCCCTATTGACGTCACACATCCGGGTTTGATTTTTCGCGCCAAAATGTGACTTAGCTTCGGAAAATGCACTTTTTTCCACTAAAATACGCTCTTAAACCATTTTCCTGCTGGAAATTTTTTGCTTTTGCCTTTCCAAGCATTATTTAACGAGTGAAAACAACCTTTTCAGCGATTTTATTTTTACTCTTCACCAGCCCTTTAAGTTTACCGATCAGTGTTGATTTAGACGTTCTGCTGATAGCATTAATCCACACTCTATGACATTTCCAACTATTCTCGCGCATTTGATACACAGAACTTTGTGGGGTTTTTAGTCAGCTAGGTTCGGATTTACTGAGGAAACCTCAGCCTTTCATTTGTTAAAACTGTATGCGAATCTTAACATTTATGAAACACCGAGAGTAGATCCTTAGAAGTTATCGAAAGTTTGAGGGCGGTATACTCAATACGTGCATGAAGTAGCGTAAATTAAGCATATGTAAGCGAAACACCAGCTTCCCCGTTGCAAGCCTCCCCCCCCCCCCGAGAATAACCCTAGTTCCGTGTTGTTAAGGTAGAGACACACGTTAGATGATACTTATTTTAAACTCACTTTTTCTCAATAAATTTCACTTTTAGACCCTACACATTATATATTTTCTGTTAGCCCTATATCTCAACATTATGACAAATATGTTTATTTTCCGAAATCACAGTGTTTGTGACCATTTCTCTCAAAAATATGCTTTTTTGAGTTTTTTACCTAAAAAAAATTAGGTGTTACAGGACTATGGCGACTTGAGATCTTTTAACAGAAATCAACAATTGAGTAGTCTGGGGGAAAAAACGGTGTCCCAGATTTTCGGTAAAATTGATAGAACAAGAGAAATTCTTGCTGAAGTGAACGAAACCCGGTAATTTATTCAAAAACCCAGAGTTGTAACTTTCACACCTTATTGCGCTGAAACAAAAGGGAATAGAAAAAATCTGGGACACGGTTTTTTCCCCAGACTACTCCATTGTTGATATCTGTTAAAAGATCTCAAGTCGCCATAGTCCTGTAACACCTAATTTTTTTTAGGTAAAAAAACTCAAAAACGCATATTTTTGAGAGAAATGGTCACAAACACTGTGATTTTGGAAAATAAATATATTTTTCATAATGTTGAGATATAGGGCTAACAGAAAATATATAATGTGTGGGGTCTAAAAGTGAAATTTATTGAGAAAAAGTGAGTTTAAAATAAGTATCATCTAACATGTGTCTCTACCTTAAAGGCAGGGTACGTTACTCAGTGGATGGAGAGACTTTGCATTAACGAATGTGGTAGATATACTATGAACTTAGCTCTGTTGTTATGCATTTTACAGACCACCGTAATGTAAATACGCACCCACTTCGTCATGTATGGCTCGATCGAAGGTTACCGTTATTTTTTGGAAGTAAATGTCGCGTGAACAGGCTATCAAACCTGGTCTCATTTTATTTTCTGTAGCATTAATCAAGCATGCTAAATAATAAATGGCTTCATTGTCAAATCTCCTTAAGGCCACTTAAAGAAAATTCTTTGTTTGCCGTCCTTGGATTTTTGAAAAAACCTAAATGCCAGCCAGGGAAAAAACAAACAGACAAAAACACAAGTGCTCATAAGCTCAATTCTAATTTTGTTTCTTTTAGAAAAATGACATCTTTATTTGTAATAGTGTTAACATTGTGTTTGTTTTCTTAATTTTCTCTGAAAACCTATCAGCACGCGGACGGCAAACAAAGAATTTTATTTATCGTCCGTTTTGTTTTGAATGTATATCTAATATGGATACCCGACGCTATGTCGCTTTGCTGTTGTATCTGTCAGTGATATTATACATAATATACGTAACACACAAACTTTCAGATATGTGGTTGTTGTGGTTACGAGGAACCGATTCCTCACAGGGATTTGAGGAAGAATGATATGTATTTCTATCACGAATACGTCAACCTGCCGTCCAGGATAAGTTTCTGGTGGCTGAACTGGTTGTTGAAGACGGGTTACGAGAAAGACCTGGAGTTACCGGACCTTGGAAAATTATCCGAAGACGAGGGGGCGAAGCACCACTACGAACTGTTCAGCAAAGCTTATGAAAAGGAGAAGGTAAGAGTGCGCATGCGTGACGATCTTGTAATGATATATTACCCGTAGCCGAATTCAACAGAATGTAGAACACGCTGACCATAACATTATTTTGTTACCATGTAAAGTAGATCGATGGAGGAATAAATCAAAATTAAATCAATTATGTTATTACCCCTACCTCGCCCTGTATGACATGACAGCTGCAATAAATACAGTAAACGTTTAGTTTATCAAAAAGAATACAAATTTCCCGACCAACAGTTCCCGACTGTTCAGTTTTGAAACTTGTCACACTTCCTCAGTATATTATAGCAATTGCTTTTAACTTCAATTTCATGTAAAACTACCGTAAAACGTATCGAAAGGAGCAATAGTACGCATTCGAAACAAACAGTCTGAAAATGATTTCTCATTTCTGTTAGAGGTGACACTTTTTAGTCTCCGACACACTTCAGAAACTTATATCTTGGCTTCCATGTTTGACACACACGGGATCTGATATTGCCCACTTGGTCTGTGCGTCTGTTTGTTCGCCCTGGAAAATAATTTTCCGGAAATAGATCATCAGATGCAACCAAAATTTGCTGTATAGGTTACCCAGTATGAAAAAAAACGTACGAGAGTTTGGTTGGCCATAGGCTTGTATAATGTCTGCTATTTTGCTTAATATTGAATTTGGGAATCTATTGACAACGACCGTCCTGAATTCGATAAATGTATTTGTGGCTTCGTCTATTGATGACGTCATTCAGATGCTATCTATGGACTTGGTCTTGAACCTTGAATATTTATATTTTTAAATATTTTACTAAAGTTTTGGTCACAATATTTTTCCCTCGTATGAAAGCTTTTCAATTTAGTGTAAATATATCGAAGGGTGCCTTCAATCTAACCGCTTCAGCATAAATGATGGTGAAGTTTAAATTTTTATCTGTAAACGTTTGGGCCACATTTATCGGTTTTCTTCAAAGAATCCAATATTTCGATACACGGATGATTCTCTGTCGGAATTTAAAATCTTTTTAAAACATTTTTATCTCTCAATCTAGATTAGGGCCGAAAAGAAGGGCCAAGTTCCTTCAATATGGCGGACGTTTATGACAGCGTATGGGAAAGTGATGGCCTGGGCCGGGCTGTTGAAGTTTGTAGGCGACAGCCTGGGCTTTATTAGTCCCGTTGCCCTTGGCGGTGTGGTATCCTATGCCACTGTACAATACTATGGATCTCCTGACAGCTCTACAGAACACGTGAGTATTTGTTGCCCTATTGGCGTCGTGCATCCTTCATACGGTTGAATTTTAGCAGATACAACAAGGTGTCAATATTTGTAAGCAAAGGTGGCAAGGACCAGAAGAAGAGACAATAGTCGTGTGGCAATGGCTTTTGACCCTTTGATCTCTGGCGTATGGTAACGTGCCATGAGGGCATTGCCCTCCACACGGGATTCTAAGGCAAATTGCAGGTATCAGACCAAATGAGATCGACCGTAGAACGCGATACTGTGCAAACAGTGTGTCAATAAAAACAATTAAACTCCCGCGGCGCTGATCGTAACACAGCACATTGTGCTCAAAGCACTTTTTGCAAAGAATGCTTCAATTTTTATATGAATTTGTTGACCCAAGATTGAAATGTTGGAAGGGTTCAGCTTTCGGTATGACACGGTTTTGTGGAGGGACCGTGGGTATGATATGTAGTCGTAAGAAGTGTACATTTATGCAAATTTATGTAAATCACCCGATTTTCTAGTTCTTTTTTTTTCGGTGTTCAAAGTATCAAAAAATTTAATGCCACTCTTGTCGGTTAAATGTTTTGAAGTTTTCATATGAAGCTACTACTATAAAATAAAAAGACAATTTTGTTCGGCAACAAGGTTTATATTTTGAATAAGAGTCATTATAATTTAGCTTATCTTGATTTTAATAACTTTTTTCATGACAGGCTTTCAATCCCTGCCATTTCAAAAAGAAAATAGCTAATGCAAAGCAAAATTGTCATTTTTAGCTCATATTTGGTTTTGTATATAAATATCAAAAAGAGCTTATGTGATGAGTCGGTGACGTCTGTATGTCTGTATATTTGTGGGTATGTATGTGCGGATGTATGTCCGTCACACACAAAGGCTCCCATACCGCCAGAGCTACCATCTCAGTATTTGGTGTACAGGAAGATGCAGGGATTGAAATGTGAATTTGTTCAAATGAACACATCAGTGTCAAAAATTTGCAAATGAGGTAAGAAAAAGTGAAATCCTGCAAATGTGCAGGAGTGATGGCATGCCATTAAGAAACAAACCAACTCCACTGATCTGAGTCATTTCCTGCCATTGTTTATGAACTGTTACATATTAACAGACCTGCTGAAACCATAGACAGTAGAAGGGGGGAAGACCGTCTATACTCAAACTAAGAGGGGCTTGTTTCTGCTATGCATGTTGCTAAAGTTGACCTCAAGTACCTAAAGTTTCAGACTTTAATTACTTTTGTCATTCTTGTTTTTCTGGTTTAAATATTTCTTGTTGTTTTTCTGGTTGTACTGTGCGGAAATCATTGTCAAAACATCAACGTAGAATTTTCCTCCCCTGAACAGATAGAAACATTTATTGTTGATCATTGGTAACCCATACTGGTATATACCAATTCTGATCAAATTTGAGCGACACCCTATAATTGCGGTATTTTTCTATAATACTCTAGTTTCAAATGATATACTAAATTTCACGAAGTAGTATCAAGCTTTTGTCTTAAATTTTATAATTAATATAAAAATTGATATTTTCTACCCAAAATATATACCTCTTCATTCTTCGAGTGAATTCTCGAACATTTATAGTATGGAGGGGGGGAGGGGTTATGTCAGCTTAAGTAAGAAGTATTGCCTTGAAAAGATTTGTGTGTTAAGTTCAACGCCATCTTAAATCACAATTGTCATGGTACCAGTTATCTTAAAACGCCTGGAAAACGTCAAATCGTTTTCCTTAAAGTGTTAGCATGGCCACATCATAGATGTTAAGGTTTGATTTCTCACGGGTGGTCGCACCCGTGGAAACTAGAAACACCGGAAACATTTTGCTGCCATGGCAACAGAGACAGTAGATGAGAGCAACTGACCTTTGTTGATTCATTTTATTTTTAGGAAGATCCCTTTGTTACCATCACTGAATTCTTCACCAATGGGTTTGTTCTGGTGGCCGTCATGTTCCTGGCGTCAGCAGCGAGACTAGCCACTTTACAGTATCACTACTTTCTCGTCATCCGCGAGAGTGTCCACGCCAGGGCGGCAATACAGGTATTGTAAACCGTCACTTCTCAGTAGTTGAAATTTTAAATGCTTCACGAAATACACCATTCATCCGAAATCAATTTGCAGCGTTATCAAATCACATAGCCGTATTCTCTCACGTGCCCAAACAAAATTTATAACTTAAAAGATGAAGTAGTTTTAAATTGGCACTCTCACTTGGTTACATTTTTAAAGTGCATTTTTTTGATGCCAACGGTCGATATTTGAAGTGGCGACTGCGCGCGGATCACGAGATATCGATAAAAACATGTCCTCAAAAAAGTAAAAGTTTGAATTCCGGTGGCCCACCTAAATTCAGCTCCCGAACATCGAACGTTCGGCACTGGGGCCATTGTCAACTAAGCTATGGAGTACGAATCTACGCTTCCGCTGCTTTATGCCACAGTAATACCACTCGCGTCGGTGATCGGTCATGCCCCCTGGGGGAAAGCCGAGTCTTACTGATTCTTAGAAAAAACGGAAAACAAAGTTTGATTCCACCAGAATTCGCATAGGTGACTAGCACAGTTACGTGCGTTTGATACATAGTGGCCGCCCAGTGGCATGCATGGACGCATACCACGCGCGCGACGTACTGTGTGGCAGACGACAAAATGTAGTCATCGGAGGCGGCTAATATTTGACACGTAAAAACTGGTGTTTATGTGGTATTAGTTAAAAATATAGTACAACTGATTTAGAATAATGAAAACGACAAAAAGTAAGGAGTTTTACAAAACTTGCCTGAGGTAATGGCATAATGCTGTATATAAAGTCTTTGCAGTGGGAAGTAAATTAATTGCTTCGTTCGAACTTATTGTAGACTCCCTAGAATATCGTCAATCAGCACAACAACAAACCTTCGGGGGATTTCGGGTCAAAATCAGAAACGATCGTAAAACTTCGGGATGTGAAAAATACGCTCGGGAAATGACATGTTTTTATCGATATCTCGCGATCCGCGCGCAGTCGCCATGTCAAATATCGACCATTGGCATTTAAAAAATGTGTTTTAAAAATGTTACCAAGTGGGAATGCCTCTTTAAAGTTTATCATTGCCGAAGTGCTAGTATTCAGGTATAGTATGTGTAAAATAAAATAAATATAATAAATGCAAAATTAAATACATTTTGTTTGCATATTCTGATAAGATATTCAATGTTATGTCTATGTTTATATTTGATATTTGAATATTAAATTAGTTTAGTGTTTACTTATTTTATTTGTGTTATGACTGAATTTTTGAATTACATATTTATGACCTTAATTTAACACTTGCCATGTGATTTTTTTTTCGACGTGAAGACATTTCTTGTTTGACATATATTTATTTGAAACTAGCCCCTGCCGATATGCAGATATGCAGCAGCTGGGAAGATTACATCCGATTGGTAGACTGTCACTATTTGCACCAACTTAAGGAGTCTGAAACTAAGGCTATTGTGTAACTGATTGGTAGTTTGGAAATGCTTCGATAAGAGCGATTAGTTTCAGTCAACCAATGGGCTAATACCTTGTGAGACGCTGCACATTAACCCCAAATAGGCTTTAGGCACGTTTAGGATGCAACATTGGATGTTGGGAGGGGTGCCAAAGAGAAGGTGTGCATGTGCCCGACAGTCCCATCAAAGTGGTATAATTCTTTCTATAGAGCGTCACTGCTGCTTGTAGTGTGCATGAAACAGATTTGTCTTACAAAATACTATAAATCACCTTCTCACGTATCATTTCCTTGCAGACCTTTGTCTACGAGAAATCTTTGCACCTGTCCAGCTGGACGATATCGAGTGGTGAGATGACGATGGGACAGATAACCAACCATATGTCAGTCGACGCTAACACCCTTCTGTACTTCTTCCAAACCATTCATTACATTTGGTCGGTGCCTTACCAGGTAAGGCGGACGACGGCAGGCATACATGTTGTTATACAGAGAGTAGTCAATAATGGCGCCGGGGGTGTTCAGTAAGAAGCCGAAAATATTTTCGGAACAGAACTGTGCAAATTGAAATCAAATTGTGACTGTAACTGATTAGGATTGTATGATTTATGTATGGAAAGGGGAAAATGCACATCGGATTCAGTGTTCACTAAAACTTTGAACACAGTTGCTTGACGTTTTGACGTCAGAAAAAGAAAAATCCCTCTCTTCCCAAGCTGGTCTTTTCCTTGCATGAAGAAGACGTTCAGTATATTTGAATTCAATGTACAAACAAAAACCAGAAGAGAAAATTAAAAATGAAGTGTTTACAATTGCGCATGACTTATGCACTGTATTTACTTTGGTCTGCCATAAATGTCTCCTTGAATGTACCCAAATTGATATGGTAGCAATATACTGACGTGGCCCACACACACTCTGATGTTTGTTTTTCGATGTCATAAAATGTCTGTAACTAAATATTCAGTGAACTCAAAAACCACAGTAAAGTATTGTATAATTCTTAATTGATGTGCTTTAGCATCACATCATACCATCATGATTATGATCGACTGATATCATATTTCAGATCGCCGTCATATTATTGCTTTTGTACCTGGAGTTGGGATACGCCGCGCTGATTGGCTCATCGGTGATTCTGTTAACTGCGCCGATACAAGCTGTCATTGGCACCGCCATGTCAAGGGTGCAGAAAGGAACCTTGGTAAGTTCATCTGGGATAACTCATATTTGAAATAAACAATGCCGTTTTAATAGTTTGAACAGGAGCCAGAAGTAATACATTAGTCGACTATTTAGATTAAATTTTTACAGTTCTTTTCTCATCTACTTCTTGTTGGAGCTTACTTTAGAGTTCTTAGAGTAAGAGCAATTTTCATTGTCTTAGTTGTTTACAATTCTAAATGTTTATTTTTCCCCAAAGAGTATAGCGGCTATAATGAATTCAGTTATCAGTAAACGTAACGTTATAGTAACAAGATTGGAACTAATTTGGCATAATTGGACGGTGAAGTAATGTTGGTTTAATCTGCAAATGTAAACTCATCTGCTTTCCAGGGTACCTAAAAATTTTGAGAAATTTGAAAAACATTAAGATAAAAAAAAATGCAGATCCAATTATCCCAAATTAGTTCCGATCGTGTTAATAGGTAATGTGCTTGTCTCGTACAAAATTTTGCACAGTGACCTCAAATGTTCTCCCTGCAGTTGGTGAGAGAATGTTTGAAAGTTTCATTGAGGAAAGTTTTAGCAATAGCTTATCTTTCAATTTCAAATTTACCACATCACTTTATATATTCTCAAACTTCAGAAATATTCTGATGACCGTCTGAAGAAATCAAATGAGTTGTTACAAGGAATGAAACTGTTGAAGCTGTATGGATGGGAAGAGATTTTCTGTTCGGCAATTCAAGAAGTTCGTCTGAAAGAAATAAAGAAAATGTTCCGCGGCGGAATGCTGATGGTTGCCACAAGTAAGAATGTCTCCCCTGTATGTCACCCTGTGTATCAACCCGTTTGTCCATCAACAAATCTATCTATCTACCCTTGTACCTACCTTGACCGACCTACCTACCTACCGATACCTACCGACTGACCTGACAGCCTGTCCATCTGTCTGTCTGTCTGTCTGTCTGTCTGTCTATGTGCACATCTATCGCTTATCAATACATTTCCTTGCCAATACAGTATGCATGGAAAGATTTCACACTTTGGCTAGCTAGAGGAGTCATATTATAATGATGTGTTTTGGGGTAATTTTCCAATGAAATCCTTGTTATAACAGACAACTTCTTTTTCATATTTTAGTGGGTGTCGTACAGTCCACTCCCATCATTGTAACGCTAGTGGTAAGTGCATTCAGAGTTCATTCCATGATATTCTAATTAACATTTTTATGATACTGTTGTTTCCACAGCGGAGTTCACCTTTTTGCCTGTATACGTTGTCCGTCTATCCTTTTACGACTTAATGTCCAAATAAAGTACAGAATGTTTACCTCTCCGCTTTTAATTTATTTGAGATGAACTTTAACCCTCTTAGTGCCATAATTTTTCCAACTAAAATTTTAGTGCAACATTTTTATCAATTTTAACAATTTTTTTAAAAATTTTTTTATAATGTTGACCAAATGAATATCATATTTCATTGGCTACATTTTTTGTCAACATTTTGACGAAAATCAGAAGAAAATTGACAGGGGTACATTTTATAAAAGTGATAACAATTGACTTTGGCGCTCAAAGGGTTAAACTTGTCGCCATTGTATTGTTTTGAGAAGTCCCTTTCACTAACAACATTTTGCAATGCATCGAAAAGAACAGGGTACGTGTATGACTCGTAATCGGATGAATAAAGATATGATGTTATTTTTTCGCATCCGGAACGAACACATTTGGAACAGATCCCTTTCTCTGCTAACAGACCCCGTCATCATGGGGCTTCATGATTGGTTTAATGGCGGTAATTCTATTTGTCTGGAGGCAAAAAAGTCAAAACAAAAACTTTGGACCATTATTGTACGGCAATAAAATAAAAAAAATACACACTCGTCCATTTTGTGTTCAGTTCATTTAGTTTTTGCTGACTATGAGTCAATGAACTGTAAGTTCTATTGGGGAGAACGTTTTACAGATATGTGTCTGTGTGTTTAGTCTTTGGTAGCTGCACCTGTGACACATTACTTTGTTTTCTCTTTTCATTAAATGAAATTGTGATCATGAGTTCTCGGCAACGATGGACGAAACCAAAAGATTTGCTAGTTGGTTTTAAACGAGTCACTATGTGAGCTACTGTACTACTACTGCTAGTAGCGTTAAGGCAGAATGCGCCCTCGGGACAAAGATTCGGACTTTCAAACTTTTACAATTCTTTTCTGATCTACCACTTGCGAGGGTTCATTTTCATGCTTTTACTTTTCAAAAATCGAAAAATTCATTTTTCCCCATAGAGCTAATACAGGGATTGCAGCCATTTTGCATTCCAAATATCGGTAAATCTCAGGTAATTTGTTTTCCTGGAACAAAATTTGCACTGTGATCCTCTAATTTTATTCTTAATTTTCAAATAATGCGATTGAAATCTTCCTTGAGGAAAATTTGAGCAAAAGTTTAAGTCTTTCACTTTCGAAGCGCATACTACCTTAAGTCTGCTCTCTATGTGACAAGCATATCTAAGTGGATCTGCCGAAATTCGCAAAAAAATAATCAAAGTTTAAGTCCCCTGTACACCAACCCTTGCAAGATATTTATTTGTTTTCATTTCTTTATGCAAGATATTTATTTGTTTTCATTTCGTTACGTACAGTCGTTCGGTTTGTACCCTTACCTGTACAACACTCCCCTGACACCAGAGGTCGCTTTCTCGTCGGTGGCGCTCTTCAACCAGTTGAACATCCCCCTCATGTTAGTGCCGATGGTGATAGGATTCACCGTCAATACGATGGTCAGTGTAAGGAGATTGAGAAAGTTCTTCATTGCCGCCGAAATCGAAGGCAAAGAAGACGGGCGACCTCGCTTCAAGTGGGGGACTGGAATCGACTACAAGGGAGATTTGGATGAAGATGACGTGATGACAAAGGTAAAGTTTAAGGTTTTTCCATATAGCCCTTTGGAAGCATTAAACTCTCAATCAGCGTTTCGACTCGATACATGCATGCATGCCTATTTTCCTATACAAATGGACCAAACTACGTTCAGCACGGAAGTCAACAATACCTTCAGATAGCCATCAAGGATGGGTTTGAAAATATCTTGTTCGAGAAAGAAAAATTAGTTTTCCAACCAATTCCATGATGCACGTTTGAACGAATCGCATTTTCCAAGTGTCGTCGTCTTGAATTTCAGGTAGTAGTATGCGCCTCAAAAGTGAAAAACTTAAACTTTTGCTCAGACATTCCTAAGTGAAACTTTCAACCATTCTCTTACCAAATCACCAATAAAAATCGGGGGTCACCGTGCAAAGTTTGGAACTACCAAAACAAATTACCCAACATTTTGCGATATTTGAAATTCAAAATGGGCACCACCCCTGTGTTAACTCTATGAGGGAAAATTAAGTTTTGGATTTTCGAAAAACTAAGACTTTGAAAGTTTTTTTTTCTCCAAGAGCTTTAAAATGACCCCTCACAAGTTGTAGATTAGAAAAGAATTGTAGAAATTTGAGAGTACGAATATTTGTCCCCGAGGCGTGTTCTACCTTCAAGTCGATTATCTGTACAGAAGTCGATTGTAAAAAAACCAACGCTAACATAGAAAAATAACCGAAAAGATATTTTTACGTGTCAAGGACAGCATCTTATTTAATCAATTTGAAAATTCTGTTTTTGAATGATACTGGGCATTGCAATCCATAATGTATGCTGCTAACTTTGCTATGCATCATTGGTGCGATAATGCCGATATCTTCTGAGAGTCTTGAAAATAGAAGTCATTGAAGTCATGACGTAACCGTTATGCTATGTTCTGTACGCAGGAAAAAGATATGAACAGTTCGGGCGACGTGCAGGTCAACGGCCATTCACCGTTCAAATCGCCTGAAGTCTTCCCTGAGGTCAAGGTGAAGGATAAGCGTGCACCCAGAAAGTATAGAATCTCGGGAGATTTTGAGACCCACGAACAGGAAATTACGTTGGACGAAATGCCGTCGGGTATGTCCGATGAAGTTGCCATTAAGGTAGGAGCTTGTAAATATGGTATGTGTATTGGAAATCTGTGGTGCATCTGTCATGCATGTTAATTTAAGTTCTCTTACATTTTTAAGTAAAGGTTTCTTGTTGCCAACATTCAATTTGGAAAAATAACCAGAACGTAAGTTTTACCAAGACTATAATTTCATCTTTCAGCAATACTGCAATTTATTGCGAAGCTAATATTTTATATCACAGCATGCTATAGGGAGAAGAAAGAAAATATACTTTATGGTGCAAAACTAGTTAAAATATCTTTACAAAATTACAGAATGAATCCACTTTGCAGCCGTGTCGATTCAAGGACACAATATTTTAGTGTCGTTACCACTATACATCTACCAAAAGCATGTATTCTGAATTCGTGTGTTATTCGTTATAACAAGATAACTTACAACAATAACCCGCTGTGATTGCTGTTAAATGGAGATAAAAAACCAGTAGTTTTAGATTTTATTTTGATTATTTCTGTAAAAGAAACAAATCCATGGTTTCGTAATTGCTTTGCATTTACAGCGCATTGTATACAACGAACATTGCAGTTGTGTGCAAAAACGAATTCTGTGTCGATTGAAAGGCACGTTCAGACACGACCAGCAACTACAATGATGATGCGTGTAAAGGTTTGTCAAGTTGGACAAAGATTTTAACGTGAGTTTAGGAAAAGCGGAGAAGTATGCACAGCCAACGGAGTTGTGTACTGTTCGTGAATTATAGCGACCTACGTTTTGCATACTGGCATCACCAACCACGGCGACGACGAACCGAAGACGGTGTGGATAAACAATCACCACGACCGCCATCACCATCACTACCCCCTACAGTTCGACCCATTTGATTTATGTAATGTCCTCATGGTGAAGGGACCATGTTAAAGTTGTCCACTCTATCAATATTTTCTTATTGACACGTAGATTACTAACGGCGGTTTCTCCTGGGAAAGTGACAGTTCGGAACCCTACTTGTCAAACATTAATATCGAAATACCAACAGGTATGTGCGCCGTATCTTATATCCGTCCAGAGCAGCTCTTTCAAGTCTTTTTCCTCCATGTTTGACAACATTCGTATGTCATTTGGTCATGACAAGTTGCCCATTTCACCTAAAGGTCAACGTGTCACATTCATCGTCGACTCTGCACCATAAATACGAGGGACGATTCGTTTACGCCCAAAACTCCGTCTAATCCAGTCACGTGATGATCCATTCCCTCTTTGCAGGTAAACTCACCATGGTCGCTGGCTTGGTTGGAAGCGGCAAGTCGTCTCTCTTATCGGCG
>LD349221.1:127196-146348 GCA_001465055.1 Ptychodera flava | reverse complement strand
CTGGTACTTAGCGACGGTAAAGTGATAGAGTACGACACACCGCAAAACTTACTCAGTCAAGAGGACAGCGTCTTCGCGTCGTTGGTCAAGGGAAGCACATGAAGGAACGAAATGTTAACTTTTGCTGAAATGAGCTTTTCAGTGATCTTGACCATGGCGGAGTCTTTGTTTTCGTCGCAAGTTATTTCTTTACTTTTGAGAAGTTTTTTCTTAGAAACTAGGATCAAAATTTCGCTACATATTTTTGGCAGAGTGAACAAATCGAAAAAAATTTCTCGTTGTGTCATATCGAGAGACATATACGATGGTTATAGTTCCTCTTTGCAATCACGATATTTTGACAGCATTCATTACAGAAATTTTGTTTTCAGACATACGTTTTTACAACTGAACAGAGCACAGTTTGTTTAAATTTTAAAATGAGTGGAAGTGAAAAACAGCCACGGGATTTGATCAGCGGAGCCATTTTTAATTTACGAGCAGGACTCTGTGGACTAGCATTCTACTGCAGTAAATATCGTGCTCCTGTTTTGCAGAAAGGACAGATTTTTCTTTGTATTCTGAGTTCCTGTCACTGTAATTTCTCATCTCTGAATTAATTACCAACAAAGCTCACATGTCTTTCGAGATTCAATTTTACTTGAACTTCAAATTCTCGTATTTATATAATAAGCCGTCGGCATTGACATATCACCCAAAGTAGCCATGGCAAATCACCATATCCAGCAAACAAACAGCTGAAATTGAATAAAATCGAGCAAATTTTGCACACACACATAAAAACTAATTTCAGTAATCTTACATCAAGGCCACTTAAGCTTATATTGTGTACGACAAAAAGCGCAATCATGTTAAGGTAGTATGCGCCTCGAAGTGAAAGACTTACACTTTTGCTCAAACTTTCCTGAATGAAACTTTCAACCATTCTCTTACCAAATCAACACGGGAGTCACCATGTAAGCTTAAAGTTTGGAACTATCGAAACAAATTAGCCAATATTTTGCGATATTTGAATTTAAAAATGGCCGCCATTCCTGTGTTAACTCTATGGGGAAAATTAAATTTTGGATTTTCAAAAAACTAAGACGGTGAAAGTTTTTTTCTCCAAGAGCTTTAAAATGAGCCCCTACAAGTGGTCAGAAAAGAATTGTAGAAATTTGAGAGTCCGACTAGCTGTCCCCGAAGCGTCTACCTTAATGAGGGCGCTAAAAATTTACAAAGTTTTTCCTTCTCTGGGAGTGAAACTCAACTAATCATAATCCATGACACGCCATGAGTTTCCGACCAACGTATTGAATTTGTCAGATTTATATAAATCGAAATAAATTTTGATGTATTGCATTCTTAATTTGTGTTACGATGCCGATATCGTTACTCCATGTAGGTGAGTAGTGTGTGAAATTCAAGCTTATTGGTTAAGTGGGTAAGCCGGCACGTGTGGTGTGTCGCCGGCAAATAAGGCATGTATGACGTCTCACCACGACTACAATTGGAAACGAAAGCCAACAACCTCATTATTAAACTATGTAAACACAATATATGGCACATCATGATATTCATTCATTGAATCAAAATCTCTCTAATCAGTGTTTTACACGGTTCCCGTGATTGTCGTCAAGAAAGCAGTTGAGCTTGTATAGAAACTTGTTCTTGTCTTCTTGTACACTTTTGTCAGTGTCATTGCCAACCAAGTGAAATAAAAATGACCACGTGTCATCTGAATCAGCTCAATCCCAAAACAAATCAACTGAACACTGTTTTTGTCACAGTTTCAATAACTGAAGTATGAATTAATAGAGGTTTGTCCATTACCCAGGAGCAAGCTAAAATACGTTGTGCGCATGCCTGACCATTAAGCATACTTTGCGTAAAATATTACTCTTATATGTTATTTTATTTTGGTCTAATAATACACCTTAATCCATTGGGCAAAAGTGATGCGGCGACGCGCTTTTCTCATTTTCTTTTTTCTTTCTTTTTTATTCCTAACAATACTGGTTTGACACTATTGATGCAACAGTTATTGTCTTTTATCACTGGCTGCATAAAACTTCCGTTTCTTTTTTAGCATTTTTGGACATGCAAACAGGGATATCAAGATAGCTGTACTGATGAGTATGTGCCCTCCCTAAAAATATATGACGCTCAGGTTCTGAAATGACGTGCACGGTGCCATACTCATTCGGCCTTAACTGCAATTAAACGATGCCGCAAAAGTGGGCGGCGTCTGTGAAAACTCGACACCTAAACCTGAGATGAGCAATTTCCCCAAATAAGAGTGAACTTTTACGGACATTTGATGATCGCGTAACCATTCTTTGTCGTTACCATGCAAACATTGCGCACAAAATTGCGTGTTTATAGTCAGCGTATATCCCAATCGACCTTGTGTAGTTGCGATCGAGTGAATAATGAGTGGATTTCAGTGTACACACGTACAATACAGATAACCCAAGAGACATGAGGTGATCGCTTTATGTCTGCATTTCCGTTTTTATCTCTGACATCAATGCGCCGTAAATGTCACGTCTCTGGATTCCAGTAGTGATATTTTCTTGTATATCGCATACTGTACACTTAATACAGCGTGTGATTTGATCAGCCGACAATGGGTTTAAAGTAGGTCTTTGTGTAGTGGGAATATTTTAATATGGTTCGCGAGTTCACAATCGTGAGTTATTGCAGTACCGATGTCTGTCTGTCTGAGGGCACGGCATCTCAAAAGCCGCTAATCAGATTTGAAACGAGTCGAATGCGTCAATTTCGTTGGAAAATGTCACAAACAGATTATTTTAGACGGGTATGGCTTGAACAACGCTATTTTGCATAATTGATGATTTAAAATCATGATTTAAATCAAGAACAGCTACACAGATTTTGTTTAGATCTGCTGCATACGGTGATTACACATAACGGCAGCCTGTAGAAGATATTAAAAAAGCGAAATGAAAGTCAATTGCTAATTTTTGCATCTTTTGATGAACTGTTGCAACTTGGCGTTTGAATTGAGAGTCGCTGGACGAACCAGATTTAGTTAAAATTTGGTACAAGGCAATAATGTATCAGTTTTTACCAAACCTACCGATGCATTCAAAGTTGGAGGGATTGCAAATCATAATAAATAAATAAATAAATATATAAATATGTAAATAAAATAGATAAATAAATAATTAATAAATAAAAATAAAATAAATAAATAAATGATAAATAATAAACATAATAGACACAAAAACACATAAATAAATAAATAAATAAATAAATAAATAAATAAATAAGCACTGAGGGCACAGGCAATTGTCCGTTATCGTTTCATCTTAACCACCAAAACCTTAAATTCAATGTGTCCTGTTGACGGAGGAAAGAAACCAATCCGATAAAACAGTGATAAACAGTGAAAAGCGTAAAAAATCGCTTAACTTAGATCCGTTGTTACAGAACTGGATGGAAAACTCTGTCTGCAAATGTTCATCAGGGCATTTTACTGCTCTGCTTTACCTCTGAACAACTTGATGGAAATTTACACAATTTTTCAAAGGAGAACAAAAAACCAATATCCTATAAATGGTCAAAGTCAACGAGCTCTAGCCTCTGAAGCCACGACCATGACTGTCGGTCTACTGTCGTGGAATTTAGTGTTTAATGAAGTGATCGGGTCCTCTCAGGTCAGTCCAAGGTCAAATTCAAATGAATAGCTAGCGAACTGTAGCACCAGAAGAAAGTCAGTGATTCAATGCAATTTTAGCAGGCAGTAATTTTCAGGGTGATTAGTTACATATCACATCAATGCTAGTAATATATTTTCCTAGTTATCGTGTACCGCTCAAATTATGAGACCGTGTGTTTTTGACGTTTCCGTGTGTGTTCAACAAAATGAAATTTCATAAATAAACCGCCTGACAGACCTTGTCGGGCTCACGACGCAGTGTTTTTCCTAAAACATTAATCATCTAACGCTTTTGTTGGGTTTGTCTAATTAGCACTATCTATACATCACGCTAAAAACTTTAAATAACGCTAATGTTTCTACCGCTCGTCTACCGTACACACTGAAAAGATACGGACTTTAGCGAAAGCGGTGAAATCTTAGCGTTGGCAAGAGACACTCGTTCTGCTTGTTGAGAGCATTTTTGAGGAGAACTCGTATTTCAGTGATGGACGAAGCGACGGACATGCAAACTGTGAGTGTTTAAGATTGTACGATATCAATGCATTCTAATAAGGATGAAATTAGTGAGCATTTTTGAATTTTGAACAACAATTGTATAAAATCTCAACTATGAGTAATTTTCATTTCTCTAGACTCAGAGCAAGCTGAATAAAATTATTTCCGGATCGACAGAGCGTTCGTTCCTTCCAGAGGTACACTACTATATTATTTTACAACCTGCAACCACCGATAAATCATTTTGTGTATATCCGAAATTAATTTCCAACGCTGCCGTTAAGTTGAATGCGTTTGAATCGACGGGCTCCCGCGCAGGCTCGATACTTTGGCTGAGAGAAGGAATTTTCTGAAGCAGAAATGAGGTTTTATTAACCCCTTTATATGTTCTTTAGTAGCGACCTAGTGCGGCGTAGACTAAAGAACGCATTCATTTGTTAAATTACCAACACAGAAAACTTCAAACCCTTAAGGTAGAACGCCCCCCGGGCACAGATATTCGGGCTCTCAAGCTTATACAATTCTTTTCACAGTCTTAGTTTTTTTGAAAATCGAAAATTTTATTTTTCCCCGAGTTAACTCAGGGATGGCGGCCATTTTGAATTTCAAATTCGGCAAATGCCAGGTAATTTGTTTCGCTAGTACCAAACTGTGCACGTGGAACCCTGATTTTGGCTCTTAATCTGGTAAGAGTATGGTTGAATTTTTATTGAGGAAAGTTTCAACAAAAGTTGAAGTCTTTCACTTTAGAGGCGCGTATTACCTTGAAGCACAATATATGTTCAAAACGACTAGTTCTCTCGTTATCCACCCTCAGATCAATGCATGCATTAATTCATATTATCAGAACTCACTCTGTGTTCTTCTTGTGATATTCATTTGTACATCAGTTTAACACTGTGTATTTGATCTAGAAGATTTGTTGTCCTACCAACCATAGACAAAAAATACTGCGAAACATCTTATCGATGATGGAGCATGCGCATTACGGGCTACGAAGAGATGTAGAAAGGAACGCGTTTGTTTTTTTGTTACAGACGGACATCTTTTTATCATGATATTGCGTAAGAAGACGTTTACCATAGAATACGTGGTGAAGGCACACATAACAATATTAATTGCAGCATTATTGGCACCGATATCGTACGTGTCGTGCCAACTGTGCGCCGAAAGGTGGACATCGACGAATGATGACGCTTTGGTTTCGAGGCGAGAGTTCCTCACGTTCGAACACCAGCTTGAAGTCTCCAGCACATTCAGTATCATGGACTGCGATGCAAAGTGTCAAGACATTGCTTCATGTCTAGTTTACAGCTACTCACGGAGTACCAGCACGTGCGTTCTTTACTCGAAGGAACCTCAATTAGGGCCTGGTATTGTCGAAAACGTCCGAACTCTGCCAAGATCATACTATCAGGTAAATTGTTGTTTATAAATCATTTGTTGTTTTGCTGCTTCACTACTAATCGTTATTTGCTGAAGCTAGTTGGATTTCAATTTAGGTCTGTCTATCACTTGGTTGTTTTGTTAGGTTAATTGCCGTCTTGTTTTTCACTCCGAATCATCGGTCTGTGTCCTCCTCTAAATTATATTGTTCAGATTCGTTAATAAATTTTACAATGTCGTTTTTGAGAGACAAACAAGCATGAACGACAGTAAAGAAATCGAGCTAAATAAATAAGGAAACCCAATCATTGTTAAATGTAAGGTATGTGTTTAATTAGTCCTCGAAAACGCTGCCACCGTACAGCTTTTTTTATCTGCAGTCAAACCATTCATGCAGAATATTAAATTGTTGAAAGACTGCATGGAAAGAGCAAAGTACACTAATTCATCACGTTCGACAAACTAAAATGAGTGGGTCTATAGAGAAAAAGTGGTTCTAGCACGCTGGAAGTGTAAGAACATCAGTGTAGGATCGATTTGTTCTCACACTCTGTCTTATCGCGCAAGTCAAATGTATTTTTCGCGTGACGAATGCTCATTGGTTATTCGCTTCTCTGCCCCTGATGTGTGTCACTGACGGCCCCCAGTGTTTTCAACATTGAAATAAAGTCACTGTAGTTTTCACAGCATTGATGGGGCATGAGAAGTATAATCCAGCATAGACTAAAAGGAAGGACAGTGAAGGACAAAGAAGGCGAAGCAGAAAACCTAATTAGGTGGTGAAACATTGTACTTTGTGTACGCAATTAGAAGAAGGACAACATTTTCAGCGCAGGATAAGATGTAGAGCAGTATTATTACCATACTCTGTAACGAAAATATTGTCCTTCTGCGCAATAACATTGTCCCAATTTTGCAGTGAAAATGCTGCCCTTCATAATATCTTGCACTGATAGTATTGTCCTTCGCCCACTTTTACTCTGACAGATGTTCTCCTTCACCCAATTGCCTGGTGAAATTACTGTACGTTGCCATTCTGCATCATAACACGCCACATGCTCATTTAGTGTCACGATTCACCAGAATACGTCACGTGACGAGAAATAGATGCGTCTAGTCCCCACTGAATCGACAAAAGTGATGTCAGATGGTATTTTGGAAAGACTGTTTCTCTAGGGAAATAGGTTTAGACGAAATTTTGAAAAAGGCCAGTCACGTGACCATAGTGTCGTCTGCCAGCTTTGAAATTTCACGTTGGTTGACTTGTATATGATAACGTCCGGGATGAGCGACTAGCTTCTCTCTAAAACAGCAAGATTTTCCATTCCATCATTGTAGGAACTTTTACAACTCATCTACAAAAAGATTCAAGTGCAACTCAGGATGTTGCTAGGTATGTTCAGAATATTTTTTGAAGAAATTTGTACTACTGTTACTGCTGTGGGGAAATCGCTAAGTAAACTTGTCACAATGGATTGTTACGATGCATAATATCAAAACACATTAAAACTATAACATACATCAACATGAGCGTGTGGCGTGTTATAAAACACCTATAAACTGGTCTTTATTCCGGCTCTAACGTCCATCTACTACCCCTCTTGGCCGTATGTTACCATAAAACACATCACTATACCCCTCGGCGTACGGCCTCTGGGAAGAGGGCCACTCTTGGTAAGCAGGACTGGCGCTGAGCCCTATTTTGCAGTGAAAATGTCCTTCACCCCACTGTAAAATGCTGGCCTTTAACCCATTTTGTTCAGATAACACAGTCCATCATCCTACTTTTAAGAGGTTATGCTGTCATTCAGTCAACTGAATACTGAAAACACTGTTCTCGTCATATCTGCATTGAGAAACATGTCCTTCACTGTCCTTCGTTTTAGTTTCACCCGTATAATTCCTCACACAAACGGGCTGACATGGAATATCTTACAGTCTTTCGAGAATTTCTGTCCACAATCACCTTCGGCTTTTGCGAAACAGAAATTCCCCAGCTCGTGTGAGAAATTCCGTCTCGACCCATTGGAACGTTGGATTGTGTTATTCTAGCACTCTATATATCTCCCCATCTTACGTCATGGTTATTATTTTTCCCTGAACGATTTGCCATACATAGTTTAACCTTATGGCTCTATAACAAAGAGTTTTTAAAACTTGTAAAAATATGATTGTTCTTGTCACATCGATCTTCAATCTTTTTGCAGCTAATTATTAAAATCACCGAGGTTTGAAATGAGCTGTCTCAACAAAAGAAAAAAAATACAATAAACATCATGTGATACCATGTGATGGTTGACAGACCATGAACAATAAAAGTACAATGATGGTACCTCATTTAAATGAAATCCCAATCAAGTACCTTTCCAGTTCTGTCAGATAGGTCTCCAACGTACACATAACATTTTTCTTAAAAATCTTTTTAAAATAAGCTAATTATTTTAATAGTGACGCACTGCAAGTCAAGAAAGGACAGGACACAGGGCCAGGGTTAAATCCAAAAGATATGCCTTGTCTAAATATGTATGTCATTTTAAAATAATCTAAGGTTTAAGATTATTTGTGACAGTGCTGACTCTCTGACCCTTTACTTGCATATAGTTTCCCAGTCCTTCTAACGTAATCAAAACTTTATATACAAAGTCGACCATTTTTCATGATTTTTGTTTGATACGAGATACTACTTATATTGTTTGACATGTTGAAAGATACTGAATGAATGGGTGACCATGTATATATTCGACCCCGGTTTTAGACACGATAAATGAAACCATCGCGAAAATGATAAATGGTCATGACCATTAATTCATGTTGATGATGGTTTCATTTAATTTGTTTTCATTATTCTCTTCTTTCCTCATCTGTGTCTATTTAGTGTGCGCCTCGAAAGTGAAAGACTTAAACTTTTGCTCAAACTTTCCATAAGGAATTTTTAACCATTCTCTTTCAAACTCAAGAATAAAAATCGGGTGTCACCCCGTAAATTTTGGAACTAGAGAAACAAATAATCCAAGATTTACCGATATTTAAAATTCAAAATGGCTGTCATCCCTGTGTTAGCTCTATGGAGAAAAATAAAATATTCGAATTTGGAAAAACTAAGTTGGTGAAACGTTTTCTTACACCAAGAGCTTTAAAATGAACCCCCACAAGTGGTAGATCAGAATAGAATTGTAAAAGTTTGAGAGTCCAAATATGTGTCCCCGAGGCGCGTTCAATACCTTAATGTATCGACCCAATTCTGTCGACTTCAATGTGAGTTCAATAGGTTTACAACACAAAAAAGCAGTTCCAGTTCGGATTACCTGTTAGGAATACGGGAGGATTTTATCCATGTGTGCTCAGTGAGCTCTGAAATTCTATTAAGGATCGAGAAGCAATTACACCAACCCCGGGGACCGCTACAGAAGGTTTTTGTAATACCTACTTTTGCTTCACTAAACTCTGTTAATGAAGTTCTGTTAAAGTCATTGAGTGTAAGATTTGATATTTCTCATCAGTGTAATCCTGTAGAACGTAACGTTGGCTTTATTGAAAACGACTTCTTGGCACAAAATCTCTGAAAGAAATACACGACACTGGTCTACCGTAAAATGTATCACTACGGACGGATTATATTTGCTTTAAATAAACAGAGTAGACTACGTGAGAAAAATCACATACTTAAGTCGGTAGATATTTTTAAGAAGAAGTAAACAAAATTGCCTCAAATGACTTACAAAGTAGGTAGGTGAGTAGGTTCATTCACACATACCTACATACCTACATACCTACATACATACATACATACCTACCTACCTACCTACATACATACATACATACATACATACATACATACATACATACATACATACATACATACATACATACATACATACATTACAGGGCGCATCGTTGGAGGGCGAAAGGGCTGTGATATTTTCATGATGCAATGCGACGGCGACAATGATGCGTAGCGAAACATAATACGGAAATTGCAACGATGCGAGGTGGTGCCAGAGCTCAATTGATGCGACTTGGAGGCTATCCAGCGCGGACAATCTTAAGGCGATACTTTATGCTATTTGTGTACTGTATCGTGACATATAACATATTACTGCTGCAATCTTCCTATTAAAGAGGCTGTCCATACACATTCCGTTAAGCATTCCTTGGAGGATCTAGTCTGCCAAAACTGAAATAACAATTTGACCTCTTCATCGGAGCAATTGTAGTCGCGATAACTACCGCGTCTCGCGGCAACAATCGGTCCGATGAAGAGGTGAAATTGTTATTTCAGTTAGGGCAAACGACTGCATCCAAGGAATACTTGATGGAACGTGCAGAGACAGACTCGTTCATAAGATTGCAGAAGAGGCTCTTTAAAAGGGGTTCAACCGGAGGAATACGCTTTATAATCTCACTGCCAAAATAGATGACCCCGTCTCGAGTTCCTCTTTGAACGACACTACAACTTCTCATCTGTATTAAAGTACATACCTACAACAATTACATCTTTAACCCTCTGAATAGATAGCCAGTGGCACCTGTGTTCGTTTTTTGACAGCGATACCCATGATGCATTTTGTAACATCTTCCTTTCCACAGAAAGCGAATACTTGCCCAGAATCCCGATGTGTCAATGGTACAACATGCAGTTCGGAGTGTGACGTCACTGGACATCTAATATGTACGTGTGCCGATGGCTTCTATGGTGCACACTGCATTAACCGTAAGTAAGGGATGTGCCTGCTCAAGTTTTTTTAAGGAAATGCGAGACAGTGAATTTGGTTCATTAAATTTACCTGCCAAAGGAAATTCACAACAGAAAAGCAATTTTATTCAGGTAGAACTCGCCTCGGGGACAGATATTTGAACTCTTAAACTTTTACAATTCTTTTCTTATATACCACTTGTGGGGTTCATTTTAAAGCTCTTGGTGTAAGAAAACTTTTCACAGGCTTACTTTTTCGAAATATGGAAATTTTATTTTTCTCCATAGAGTTAAGATGAGGATGGCGGCCATTTTGAATTTGAAATATCGGTACATCTTGGGTTATTTGTTTCTCTTGTACCAAAATTTGAACTGTGACTCCCGACTATTATTCTTGTCTGAAATAAAGTGGTTGAAAGATTCCTTGAGGAAAGTTTTGAGTAAAAGTTTAAGTCTTTCACTTTCGAGGCACATACTACCTTAAAAACCGATCTTTGAACACCAGGTTATTTGTTAACACCGGCTTTTCTGTTGATGCAATTGTATCTATGTCTATTATGACGCAAATAATGCAATTGATTTATTACACGTACGCGAACAAAATAAAATCATTTTTTTATCTGTACAAACACAAACGTTTTGCGCTATCCATTTCAAATTAAACAGCAAATTTATGTGTTATAAGCTTCATGTAAAAGTGTATTTGGAAGCTATTTTGACCAATTTCAACCAGATGTCTTCAACGAATTAAGTTTATGAAAAAGACATTTGTACATGGTAGACGTAGTTATCGTCTAACTTTTTTCAAATACTGAACAGGAGACGGCAGTTGGAGTGAATGGAGCCCATGGAGCGACTGCATACCACAAATGAACTCTCCAGCGTGGCAGTGTGTCGGCTCTCAAACACGGTGGAGGGCTTGTACGGATCCCCCACCCGAGGGCGACGGTGAACCCTGCAATGGAAATAATACTACGAAGCAGTACTGTATACCCGAAAACGAGACATGCCCTAGTAAGTTGGCTGGCCAAAATATAACGACTTGGGTTTTCAGGTTTGCTTTCGCATGAATGCTGGTTTGGTCTCGGATTTAAATAAAGCTGGGCAGGAAAACTACCTTTAAACCGCTCTGATTAAGGTAGTACGCTACCATTCTATATAGGAGAGCGCCCACTTTTGTCCAGAAGATGTACATGTTCCTTTTAGACTACCTAACCTGGTGAGCGTGAATAACAGGACAAATGGCAAAAAATCATGCTAGTGACCTTATAATATTTCTTTCAGAAGTTTTTATGAATCAAAAGAACCGAAATTATGTTTTAGCACTGAAAAATCGACAGTTATTTTTAATTTGAAAGATCAGTAGAAAATAATTAACAATTGTAGCTCTGACATAATATCAGTGAGCTAGAGGGTCAAATCTCAGATCTTACAAAATTCACCTTTTTTCGTCACTTTTTGCTGTTTAGTAAGAAAATTTGCGAGGTGACCCCAACTTTTTTTGCTTCTAAATCAAAGAACACTGTCTGTTTGATAGATATTGCTGTACTTTTTAACATTTTGAAAATTATTTTGTGCATTTATATGAAGTTTATATTTTTAAAAAAGACTAATTTTACAGTTAAATGATAAATTGAGGGTCTTATATTTAATTTTTAAGACAAAACATCACAAATTTTAGTTGATTGTGCTAATTTAGCTGTCCTGGCGATGCAAAAATGAGGTATGCACACAGGGATCTGTTAATCGTTTGCGATAAAATAAAGATTCTGCTGGTAAGTGCCAATTTCGCAAAATGGGAGATTTAGTGGTTTTCTGTCAATTTTGATATGTGTTTTTTCGAAAATTTTGCATGGGTACCCCATATTTTTTTCATATCTTTGCAATGTACACATAAAGATTATTTCAGAAAAGTCAACTTCAAGAATGTCCCAACATTTTTTGGAATGGTAGCGTACCTCCTTAATATGACATTGAATTTACCCCAACAGTGTTAACATACAGGACGGTAAAAATCTTTAATTTGTGATACCAGTAAATTTAAACACGATTGGAACTAATTTGGAATAATTGGGTCTTCGTATTTTTCAAATTTCTGAAACGTGGTAGGTGCTCTATAGCTGAATGTTGCGATATTACAAATTACTCATAAAAACAAGTGTCTATTAAACTTAAAAAGAAAAGCAGATGAGCTTATATTTGCAGATCAAACCGACATTACTTCAGCATCCAATTATCCTAAATTAATTCCAATCGTCTTTTTATTAAAGTAGCTTGTTCCTGTAATCCAGTATTTTGCACTCGCGAACGAGGACCCTCGTTTGTGTTCTTTATAGCGACAGAGACCATTTTAAAGTTCCCAAAAAATGTCTTTATTAATGTGCATACTTTCTGAAAGGAACACTCGCTGCAACATTTTGCTTCGTTCAGACGCTAGGGTTGACAATCTGAAAAGTGCATAGGGTATTTCAACACGTTTGTGGAGCAGATCATGAACTTGAAGTTGAGGTACAAAACAAAAATAGGGGGGAAATGATCAAAAGTTTACATCCACTGAAATTTTAAAGTCAAATGTTCTCGATCACAGATTCTTTCTACTCTTTGCGCGCTACGAAATATCGTGTGATTTAAATTACACTAATGAAATGGTGAAAATCCTATATTTAACTTTCCTCGGTCCGGCTGTAAATGTTGTATGATTCAATAGTATATAAAATCATATCGAGGTCTCATTCAACTGTAAACAAAATGTACCCATACCAATGGCGATCACGTCCGTTTTTTTCATGTAGACACCTGTGATGAGATCCTGTCCATGGGGGCGAGCACCTCGGGAGTGTATGGAATTAAGACATGCATGACGGGAAATTTCCTCGTGTATTGTGATTTTAGTAACGACGAGGAGGGTTGGGTAGTCATACAGCGACGTTATGACGGCAGTGTCGACTTCAACCGGTCCAGGCAGGATTATGCCGAAGGGTTTGGCCTCGTGACAGAAGAATTCTGGCTCGGGAATGATTACATAAGCGCCCTCACCGAGTGCGACGAGGGTAACGGCAACCTCTTTATTGAACTGGAGGACTGGAATGGGTCCACTGGGTACGTCTTGTATTACGACTTCCATGTGGCTGACGTGGAACTCGACTACGAACTGGGAGACACCCTCTGGAGAATTGACAGCGACATGACACTTCCGTTGTACAGAGTCGACCCGCTGGAAGAGCAGGTTGCAAGGAAGTTTTCTTCCGCACGTGAACTTCCGTCATGCGCAGGATACTACAATGGAGGATGGTGGTTTATTGCAGATGGCGAGGGAGAATGTGCGTTTTCGAACCTAAACGGGTAAGGTGTCATGTGACGAGCGAGAAACTTTAACCATTACGTTTGCTGTCCGAGGAATAAAATAAAATGTGAGGAGAGCCTGGAGAGCTCGGTGTTGACAACACAGAATACAGAATTCATGAGCTCCTGACACAGCATTCGGTTACAAAACAAAGATCAGAGGGGTCACTTTATTCTTGAAGCTCTTTCAAAACTTCAATTTTCGGTGTTATAATGTACTCAGTCGCCATGACTTATCATATCTAAAACCAAATATCCCTTAAGAGTATTTCTAAATTACTGTTACGAAAAAGATTGAAAATTACACGCTTCTCTATGTAATAATGATGGCAGCTTAAGGCTAAAGTCTGGATTTGCTGTATCCTATGTATAATTCAAAGAGCTGTCACGGTCCAGCAGATCTACCTACAGAACAAATAATTAGATGTTATCCCAAACTGAATATACGGGAATAATATACTTATCACACGCACAAGCAAAGAATTTGTTATTTTAATTTCGCAAAATAACTGGACTTTTCCATTATGATTTAATCTTTTGAACTACTTTGGAACCATTTCTAGTCGTCAGTCGTGTGAGTGAGGAGCGGCGCTTACGTTCAAGTACGGGGCGAATACCAAACGATCCCTCTGTCTATGCGTGCTTTCCGATATCAAAAGGCATAACAATTTATCTCAAACAAATACATTTAGGCAATTTTTCGAGAATAAAATTCGAATGAATCTCAAAGGATCCTGCTTGAAATGGTACCGGAAACCCATGGTAATGCGACAAGCTTCGAGTTTGTTGCTTCCGAAAATTATTCGTGTAAGGTGCATCCACAAACACATCTGGAAGGGAATATTGACGGGGGGACTTGAAAATATCAAGGTTGTGTTAGGGGTCACTTGAAAGGATTTGGGAACTTAAAAGTTAGGGTACTCGAAACAAAACTGTCTGTGAGTGATATGAAATATGTGTTGGGTTGTCAATTGGGTTGTCAATCAAAGGTTTGGCTAATTTTTGGTGGTTTTGATTAGTGTATCCACTGCAGTCTCTTATTCTACCCCCTGAAGCATGATGAAAAGTCAAGCACAGCCATATGTGTACAGTCAGCATTGTTATTCTTTAAAATTGAATTCTAGTCCGAGATAGAATTCATCTGTCATCAATAGCAATGAGTACGGTCTTTATGCATGTTACAGATATAGCAAGTTTTGTCAGGGAAAATAGTTAATGGTTTTCATGAGAAGTGAAAGAATAATTTGGGTGAAATTCTAATATCCTATCTGTATTTTGCATCTGAAATGTAAAACACCCTACTTGAGTCAAGTGCATTTGTACCGATTATCAAACACTTATTAGAGCACACAGTTATTTTAGTATTGTAAAAACTTTCATATTTTTCTCGTACACTCGAATGACTATAGTTATTCAACATCATAAAAAAAATCAAAATTTTTGTACACACATGCATGTCTACCACCCTCTTCTAATCAAGTATAATTGTGTCAATTATGCAGGGTCTATTTACACATAAATATTGAACGTTTTATATTGGAAAAAATTATGAACAGTTTTGCCATAGACTCAAGTGTATAGTAGATCATAGACCCTCGAGAAAAACCATTTTTCTAGAGGATCTATGAGTAGATTAACTTTTTCGGCCAAATTCTAAAGTCAAATTTCTTGTACACATATGCATTTGTAACCACCCTCTTCTAATCAAGTACGTTTATGTCAATTATCCAGTGTCTATATGCGCACAAGTATAGTAGGTTTTGTATTGGAAAAAACATTGACAGTTTTGTCATACATAGACTCCCATGTATAGTGGATGAACAGCTTCGGTTAAATTCCAAAATCAAATTTCTTGTACACATATGCACTTGTAACTACCCTATGATAATCAAATACATTTATATAAATTGCCCAATGTCTATAAATGCACAGATATTGCTAGATATTGCTAGATATTGCTAGATATTGAAAAAATATTCACAGTTTTATAATAGACTACCGTGTATAGTGAATCAACGTTTTCAGTGAAATTCCAAAATTAAATTTCTTGTACACATGTGCACTTGGAAACGCCCCATGCTAATCAAGTTCATTTATATCAGTTATCAAACATCTATAAATGCATTAATATTGCTATTTTCATATTGTAAAATACGTGTTCATAGTTTCTCATATACTACCATGCATGTACGGTGAAGCAACATTACCGATGAAATCCAAAATCTTTTTTTGTACACACATGCACTTTTTACCTGCCACTTAAAGTACATTTAGATGAATTTTCAAACACATATAAATGTGGAGATATAACTTGTTTTATATGCAAAAAATGCTAATAGCTTTGCACAATAGACTCCAATGTATTATGATTTGACATTTTTGGACGAATCACTATATCAGCCACATTATGCCTTTCTTTGAGGGGTATTCAAAATTATGGTAAGTCAGAAGGGGGACTTGAACGCATTGTGACTTTTTTGGGGGCCATTTGAAAAAATCTGGGAACTTTTTAATCTACTACCCCTTCCAGAGGTGTTTGTGAATGTAGCCCAATTCCTTTTGAATATTAGTTTAAGGGCGTACACTCTTGTGAATCCATTGTTCAGATTAGTGTATGAAGGTATTTCAATCAGTTTCAATTGAAACACTATGTCTACAACATGGAAGGTCAGGCCATTGAGTCTAGATATACGAATACAAACTTCCACATTGGCGAAAGAAAATAACAGAAGAGGACTCGAAATTTGCCAAGTGAATGTATTTTGTCAGGCTCTAATGACCATGACTGATTTTTACGAAATTTTCATGCCATACAAAAATTTCGATCGTTGGAGAAATCCCGGGCGCCATGATGTTTGTTAATGCTGACAAGCACATCGAAAATAGATGCAAACAATCCGACATACCAAATTGCTGACGTAGATGCGGGTTGTCGTCAGGTTGAACGGTCAGAAGATAAATCTTGTATTGTTTGTCAAGAGATGACAAACATCTTGTGTGTGCATTTGATAACAGTTTATTTTATTTTTTGCAAGTAACTGTTATCAATTTTCCTCTTTAAGATTGGCATAATATATTTATGTTGCGGCTATTCCTGCTAAGACCTCGTAACGCCGGAGATCGTCTAGCACAACTTCAAAGACAGCAAAGTTGAAACAATCAGAACCATTTCCACACCCAAACCAACCGAATATTGTCTTGAAGATCAGTTACATCCATTCTCACATTGAAACGTACCTTTGAGGAACAAAATGTCAAGTGTTGCTTACAGACAGATAGATACCTGATCGGATATCCCATATCACAATAGTAATTTACGTCTTAGTAATGATCGAGCGAGTGATATTATCAACCGAAATACCCTTTGCAGTAGAAAATACACAAATAATTGCCAGGTATCACATTATTTATTATCGGTTCAAGTTAGCTGTTTTAGAGGTTTTCATGCTTTCTTGTTGACAAAACAGGGCAAAAAATGTCACTTAGCCCTGCAGTGAATCGCGAATTCTGAATAAAGCTTAGGTATGATTTTTCTATTCGCAGGAAGTACATACACGTTGACAGGGGAGAGCAACCCGTCGCCACTGAGGGTATAATTTGGAGTTACTGGAACGATGGCCCGCTCTCTCTGAAGGCAACTCAAATGAAAGTCCGCTAAGAACTGATAATATCTTTCATACAATGACTGATTTTTTACATGAGCTTCTTCGTATACTTGATAAAATATTTCTTCATTTATAGCCATTTATGTGAATCAATTGTAGTTTGATTATTTATCAGTTCATTTTGCTGTCTGAATTGTCTAACATATTGTAATAAATTGCCATTTTTGCATTCTTATCTCCGATTTTTTAAAAAGGTATTTGTTCACGCTACGGAGTTTAGGTTGCGTATCTGAGTCGGCCCTAGTTTGAAATAAACCCAATGCTAATGCATTGCCCAGGGCGGAAAAAAATATGTAGGGTCTGAGGGTGTATTCAAATAGTGATACATAAATCTCCGTCACGGTCTAAATTTTGTGTATAATCTGTTTAGGTCGGTCCTTGGCCAAGTTGAAGCCTTACCAGTTGGATGGAGAGAGGTTGATATGTGACTGGTGCTACGTTCACACTCAGGCCCCTGCCGCTTCTGGGCCTGGCTAGGATTGTGATAACACAAAACACACTTTCGTCCGCGTTCACACTTTAATCTCTTGCAGCTAAGTCACTTATCGACCGCACTCTAGGCCAACCGCCAGGATGTCAAATTCGCCCCGGGCCGACGTAAACCGTTCAGGCACACAATTTGGAAACGTTTGCAAATTTGTGGCGATTCTGAACCGCCCTCAGACCCGACATACTTACGGCCAGCTCATGGCCGACCCAGGGAAAACATTGCGCGTTAAATATGTGATTTAAAAACCAGGGCTGCCCCAGAGCCGACTTGAACTCTGTCGTGTGAATGCAGTATAAAAGGCGGGATACCAGCAGATTATTCTTCTGATCAGTAGACCTAAAATCACTATTCAATAATATAACTAATCATATTCGAAACGTAGCGTGAAGCAGGTCAGAGGTCAGTGGAAGTAAAAGTAACAACATTTAACCAAATGATACGGAATTGAACAATGAAAAGAAAACAAAAAGACTGAAAGATCAACTTATCACGTTTAGCCTAAATAATCAAATGCACAATAAAACACATTACAATATACTTACATACTGTCACTAGGGATACTTATGCTACCAAAAGCTCTTCTGAGTTGTGAGGATAAGGACGACAAAATACATAATACCTTTTTTTTCAAATTATCGTTGAAATCTATTTCAAGAGTGGTGCTTTGTGATATTTTCGGGATTGGCATTTCACAGTAGCGAGAACAACAAAATAATTTAATAAGGTCTGGTCATTCAGTCTTAATCGAAAGTGAATGACGTTCAAGATGATTGCAATCATAGCCTTACACACAATGTAAGACCACTCCTCATAATTGAAGGGTAAACCAATTTTTAAAAGAGAAATGAACACTTTTGAAAGTTATAAATTGAAAATGTTAATATTCTATGTCTTTAAAAAACAGATAAGCAATATAGGCCTATATGCTGATAGAGTCATTTCCTTCTAAAGGCTAGTGCGCATGTTTCCAATGGGAAATTTATACAAAGATTAACTTTTGAGCTGAATTTATCACTTTTTGTACACTAGGGTCATCACACTGACGTCACATCTAATTCATTAGATTCAGAGTCACAAACCGGCCGAGGTTCAGGGTTTCCTGTCAGTCCGAAGACTCCTCAGTAGTAAAATATTATTCCCTTCTGTGACGAATAAGAATTTTTACACCCATTTTATTCATTTATCTAAAGGGAGCGAAGGAAAAATTAACCATCCATGTAACTAAAGTATGACCCTGACCTATATACGAACTCACGCACAGCAGTGCATTGTCCTGAACTAAGCGGGGAAATTCCCTGCTGAGTCAGTTCCTGGACTTGCGCAATACAGTAGCTATGACTCACTATCAGTACATCTGTCGGATCATTTGTTAGATAGATTCCGACTGTGCTGCAGCTCTGTACAGCTCCTTAAG
>LD349221.1:105013-119606 GCA_001465055.1 Ptychodera flava | reverse complement strand
ACAGATAAAGGAGTAACCCAAAAGGATATACATGACGACCTCTAGTCTTTCAATAGTTTGAAACAAGTTTGATTTAGTTAACGTCTCTACTAGTATGAAATGCAAATATGCTATTTACGCTTTGTGTTTTCAAGATCGTGGAGGTGTTTCAAAAATGAATTCGTGTTTCACCTTTTCAAGGATTACTACGAATAAAACACTTTACATAGATTCAGGCAGCAGGGAATCAGTGCACGCCGTTTAATGTTTTAATATAGGCAGAACGTCTGAATAGTAATTTTGCTTACATAAAACCGGCACTGAAATGTATTGTCTTTTTATTGATTGAATTTCCGTAGTCTTTGATGAAGATATTATTTCGTGTCTCCGAACCTGCCATGATATGCTGTCATGAATGGGGAAGCTATTGCAGGCTTAGGGTGCAAGATAATGTACATGGCACGACAGTGTTTGGATGATTAAAGATTATGTACCTTATTAAAGTTGGAAACCCTACAACCAGCGTGGCAAGCCGAGTAGTATGTGACGTCATCAGAGCCGCAAACAGGGTTGTATCGTTCTTGGCATGCACATTGTGAATTACATGTAGAACCGAGATCCATTTGTGTATGAAAATTTGGTTTCGATGCCGTGCTGGAGAGAGGAAAATTGTGGACGAATAAAAGGAAACATATTCTCTGTTGTAATTTGCCCTGGGCTGTACCGGTTTCTTTGCCAACACTCGGAATAAGCGGATGCTTTCAATTCTTAAAAGATAAAATAAACCCAAATACACGCCACCATCTTAAGCGACACGTTTACTGATATATATATATATATATGTGTGTGTGTGTGTGTGTGTGTGTGTGTGTGTGTGTGTGTGTGTGTGTAGGCCTATATATATATTATTATTAACTAAACTCATAATATTGTATAAAGAAGCATTTATGGCACATTATTATTACATCTTATCAATGGTATAGCGATATTTGTGTCATTTTCTGCGATGTATTCATATTTGTAAAGTATGTGCAGACCTATCGTTATTTTCAAGCGTTTTCCGACGTGCAGTGCGTCTATGCTACGTGGATGTAATCTCTATTGATTGTTTTCCACTATTTTTGCTTTTGCTGTCAACTACGACTTCTTGTTGTACTCCAAATGGCATGTTGAAATACACTGTATTCAACTTGTCAGATCAGTTTGTCCCTGTATAGACTGCGTTGTCATTGTTGGTGAGTGAGTTCTGGTCCAGACGAGAATGCCAATGTAAACAATAGCAGTGAATTTTACATACATAGAGGCTATGTGAATAAGCTTAACAGAGGGTGTTTCAAAATACTTTGGGGAGTACCACAAGAACCTGCAATTGACATACAATGCTATGCTGTGCTGTGTTTGTCTTATACAACTACTATGTAATGTGACTATGACAAAATATTTTTTAGAGTACGGATACGTGTGATAGCTATTAATTACCTACGGTATGGCACTGTTACCCCAGCGATCTTTTCGTTCTGGCATCCGAGTGTCATCTTGATGAACGGAAAACATAAGACGAAAAGATCCAGAACCATCAAGCAGACAGCCATCTTCTTGAGACTTGGCTTCCAGCGTTTCAGAACAAGACCGCAAATCAGAAAACCAGCAAACGTAGGTATAAACACAGTTAAAACTTGAAAAAAATAAATGTAAGTTGTTCAGTACTTGAACGAATGTCAAACGGAACCCTTTTCTAAATATGTATTAGTATCATCTAGATTTACGTAGAAATCACCTGCACCCAGAGCGAATAACAACACACGTTGTGAAACAGAAGGTTTAAGCAACGTAATAGAATAGGTTCGTATAAATAACCAAAACATGCCAATTACAACAATTAATGAATTACTTGCCTACAAACATTCCTGACTGCGCTGCTGTGATGCGAAACTGTTCTTCCAAATACTTTGGATGAAACATTGCCACACCGGTATTGGCAACGAGAGCCGTGTTACCGAGCACAATGGCTACCAACGTCGGATTGGATGCAAGTCTACGCATCACTCTTGGTAAATCTATGAAACAGATTTGATAAACCCTTACTCTACTGTACAGCTGTGCCTATTGGAAAGCTATTTTTCTAGTCTATAATTTTTGGTTCAGCGTGTGACATGTTTGCCTTCAATGTTAGTAAATCTGTCGTCGTGTCTAAAATTATCATCCAACACCAAACTGTCGTCATTGAATCTAACACATTTGCCATATGGTTGTTGTTTATAATAGCGTTTAAAGCGGAGTACGGAAATCTTTTTCTAACTATCTATCTCCTTCCATCTGTCTGTCAGTCAGTCAGCCTGTCTGTTTGTCTCTATCTTTGTTCGTCTGCCTTAGATTGTCAGTCAGTTAGTTTGTCTTTCTTCTGCGTCTCACCAATTGTCATAGTCTGTGTCTGTTTGTCTCTCCACGTCTCCTTGTCTCTGTGCCACTGTCTGGCTCCGTCTTTGAGTCTATGTCACCCTTTGACTCTCTGTGTCTGACTCACACTTTCTCTGCATCTCTCCACCATCTCTCTTTCTCACTGTCTTTTGATTGCTCGTGTTTTCAGTATTCTGTATATTTTCTGTAAATTTTTAGTATATGGGAATTTGCTTGTTACAACATAGATAACTAAACTTGGATATTACGTTGCCTTCACAGACACATCTTGACAAGAGACATCTATGGAAGTGAAAGGAAGCCTTGAAAAATATAAATCTTCTTTTTTGAAGTAGCATCTGATCAAAATGGGGCCATACGGACGAAAAGTCACTCAAAAATAAAGGTTAAAGAAGCACTCTTTCAGTCACATCTTTATCGTACACACATCAAAAAGAGGTCCTGTCTTATACTCATAAAAGGTAGCACGATTCACAGAAAATTGCCCCAGCCACTTTAATGTGTTACGTCAAAAAATTCGCTTACTTAAGAGTAGTGCAATTGTAGAGGAATACAGTGGCCCTGCCGTCCAGGCCAGAATGTTTGGCAATTTAAGCTAGCCTTAGGCAGCATTCACAAAAACACCTCAGGAGGGGTATGCAGCGGGAGATTCCAAAAAGTTCTCAAATATTTTCAAATACCCCTCTTACAAACTCACAATACTTTCAACTCCGGTCTTCTGGCTTGTTATAATTTCAAACCCCCCTCCAAGGAAGGCAAAATGTTGATTCACTATAGAAGGTGGTCTATGACAAAACTGTGAATAATTTTTTCCAATATAAAAGTAGCAATATTTGTGCATTTATAGAAGTTGGATTATCTATATAAATGTACTTAATTAGAATAGGGTGGTTATAAGTGGATATGTGTACAAGAAATAGTAAACATACATATGAGAATTTATGACAAAACTAAGAATAATTTTTCCCAATACAAATCTTACAATATTTGTGCATATATGGATCCTGGATAATTGACAAAATTGTTCTTGAGTACAAGAGGACAGTTAGACATGCATTTTGTGTTGATTTCGGAATTTTGCCGAAAGTTTTTATTCACTGTACGTTAGTGTGAATGAGAAAACTCTGAATAATTATTTTAACAAAAACTTAACTAAGTGTTTTTATAAGCTGTTGATAATTGATACAAATGTGCTTGATTCAAATAGGGTTTTTAAAGTTCAGATGCGGACAACAAATGTGATATTCGAATTTCGCCTAAATAATCACTTCACTTCTCATTGTAGTCTACATGTAAACTATTCCATTTTCCCTGACAAAACTTGCTATATCTGTAATATGCATAAAGACAGTAATCATTGCTATCGATGTCAAATGAATTCTAGTCTTGACTTGAATTCAATTTTAAACAAAAGCAATGCTGACTGTACACATATGGCTGTGCTGGACTTTTCCTCATGCTTCAGGAGTATCACAAGAAACTGTAGTCGATACACATAACCATAGACAAATAGAAAGTCAGACTGGCAACGGGTATTGTTCCAGGCGTGAAGTGGTTACGTAGGCCCTCCATGTATGCCTCGCCTCAGGTAGCTCTCGTCTCTCTTTTCCGAAGAGTGCCGACCATGCGCCCTTTGGTAGTTCCGGATTTTCGCCAATTTTTAGGCAAAAGTATGTTCGGCAAAATTTGTGCTGTTGTTGTCGTGTGGCGCTGAGCGGCATTGGCGTGCTGGCGAGAACGGAAAAGTTTTGAGCCTCGGGAAAGTGAGCTTTACCATTTTAAAATTCATCTCACATTTTTATGAATATATAATTAGTGTGTTTGAACCAAATTTGAAAGTCTTTTATCGATACTGCCTGGTTTTACTCTATGGTTTACGGTCAGTCATATTGTCTCTTACAAGTTGGTCATGGGAGCACGTGTTTATGCAACTGCTGGCGTGTTATGTTTTGATTTGCGTGAAGCAGTGTTTCTGCCCTGCGAGCTCACAAAGTAAGTATGGTTGCTACGCGACTTGCAGCACGATGCCATCTCGTCATCCTTTTCGCATAATCTCGTGCAATTATCAACCACGAACAAAGTCTCCGAAATATATAACACCTGTGAAGCTCATTTTGGTATGAAAAGGCCAAAGTCTACTGAGACGACCATGGAACAAATAGCATGCCGCGTTGCTAGTCTGTCTTTCTATTTGTCTGTGACATAACAAAACTACCGAACATTCGCCAAACTGAAGCTTAAATAGACAACGCTTCACATATCTCATATGAATCAGAACCAAATTTTTCTGGAGGTCACCCCTTCAAGTTTCCAAATCCTTTCAAGTGCCCCGCAACATACCGTTGATATGTATTTCAAGTCCCCCATCACTTATCCCGCTCCCCTCCTTAGGTGTTTGTGAATGCACCCTTATAGCCTACTTTGATGGAATGTTGACGACTAAAAGGACACCAATCACTAATGTGATACTTCATCTTGAATGCTCAGGGAGACACTTGATTTTGGAATTTTTCCTTACCATGATAACGTGATCTTACCTTTCAGATTTCGTGCAATACTCTGTCTTCCCACCATTCCTTTAACATGCATTTGGTTTTTGGCTGTATTGAGTGTCTCTTCACCGCCGCCATGTTCCCCATGTGTCGGTCTCCGGTTGCTCGAAATCCGCTTTGGAACGAGGAACATCAACAAAGCGAGGATCAACATGAGACATCCAATAAGCAGATAGCCCATCCACCAGGCACCAACCCAGCGTGGGTCACGTTGATCGATGTCGAGAGTAATTTCGTCCACTCGATAGAAGTCCACGTATCGTTTTATGAATTGCACCGACAAAGGCATACCTACTATAGGACCAATGACATTTACGGCGTACAAAGTCCCTGAAAATGTGAAAGCAGACTGTAAGTGTTCTTGGAATATGAAATTGGAAATGTTAAAATTGAAATGTAAACACCTATGTACATTCATTCATTCATTCATTCATTCATTCATTCATTCATTCATTCATTCATTCATTCATTCATTCATTCATTCATTCATTCATTCATTCATTCATTCATTCATTCGTTTGTTCGTTCGTTTGTTCGTTCATTCGTTCATTCGTTCGTTCATTCATTCACTCATTTATCTATCTATCTATGTATCCATCCTTACATCGATCCATTCGTCCGTCCCTCCAGCTATATACCATCAGAAATACATATACCTTAAAAAGTAGATGTAGTGTTGCTCACCGATGTACATAGGTGACCTGATTTTCGATACGTTGTCGTCAATGTATGGCATACCAAGCGCGTAACCCGCATTTCTGCCTGCGCCTTGCAATATAGCAGCAACTAAAATAAGAATTACCGGTTCAGAACCCTTCGGCACCAGTGACGATGCCAGCGTACTCTGGCACTCAGTGGTGTTTGACAGTACAATGTCATCAACGTCTTGCAGGTATTGGGTCGCATTCTGCTCGACGCACGCGTCTGGGAGATTCACCTCATGGAAATTCGCGGGAAGCTGGGAGTTGTCGTAGTTGTAAGGTGTCGACACGAACTGGGTGATCGCCTTGGTGAAGAAAGCTAGAGAGCATACGAGAAAGGCCGTCGCAATCCAACGCGGTTTGTGGCTGTTGGGCCTGCCGCCGAAGTAGGTGATGAAAATGACAGAAGTTATTTCGGTGATTTCTTGCAGTGTCTCTGTCAGCCCGATGAATCTACTCGACAGGCCGTACCGTTTCTGAATGCTGGTGATGCTCATGAAAGTAAAACTAAGTTCGATGGTTAGTGTGAAGGAGTTCAGCACCAACATGAGAAACACAAAATTGACCGAAGCCAATCTTCGGCGACAACCGGTTCTAAAATTACCAGCGCCAGAATTTGCGTCCGCGCAACCACTCTGAGTTTTCAGTGCAGGCCCAAGTTGTTTCAAAGCCCCTAAGTCGGTGTCTGCCATTTTAAAAATCCTTCGTATTACAAATGCACAATATAATGTCTCACATGTACACTGTTGGAAGACAGAAGAATGCATAGCATTAAACGTTTCTGAAAACTAAACGGTTTTTCTCGTTACTGCTGATTTTTCGTTCGTGGTAAATTTGGTAGTTACGATTGGTGCTGCAGATGCACGACAAGCTAGAATAGCGCAAACGAGCCACGAAGATAATGCAAAGCTTAAATTTCTAACGGAACCGAAACCGGAATTCGTGCTCGCAACAGCTCTAAAGCTCGCAACACGCTCTAAAGCTCAGCGACTCCAATGGCCCCTTGCTTCGGTATAAGCTGCTTATTGAAGGACATCAGATGTCGAAATGTATCCAGTTTCATGCACACATCATTTGAGCAGGAACAGTACAGGGACCGATTTTAAATCGCAACCTGGTCACGTGTCCACAAACAGACGTTTTTTTTGTAATATGAGAGGTTCCCCAGTGTTGTGTAGCGGGGAAATGTATTGTACAAATTACTGAGAAAAGTCACACAACTACATCTGATTGTCTCTACACTGCAAATTTTTGGGGCTTGCAAAATGACCAATGTAGGACTTGAACCCACGTCCCCCTAATTCAGTTCGGATGCTCTAACAACTGAGTTGACGGATCAGTACAAATTAATGAGAAAAATCACACAACTACATCTGATTGTCAGAGATTGTCGGGAGAATAACCAGTGTAAATCTGAGGTCTCTTTAGGGGAAGAAAAGTCAAATTGTGAAAAACTGATCACAGCCTGAGTGACCTACAGTGACCTTGATGCTTTCAAGTCTCATGGTCTTCCATATCATGAGTTGCTCTCTGGCATGATCTTGTGTACAACTATGTTTCACTGTCATTGACGTCATTTGAGCCAAACTTTTCTTCAACTACATCAGAGTCAAAGCTATCTCTGTATGTAGTGACAGGGACACTGCGGCAGCACGGTAGATGCTTTTACTTTTATAATTTTGACAATGCCTTTGTTCAGTTTATACAACTGCGTTCTTGTCCTATACTCACTGCAGCATGTGTAAATGTCCAGTATAGCTTGCCAACACAGCCAATGTATGTGTACCATGATCATTGACAATTAAATGGACTCTAATTCAATTATCACCGAATACATTTTATATACATGCTTTGTCGACAGTCTTAATATTGTGTGTTTCAGCATGCTGTAGGGAGACAGCAAAAATTGAATAATTATCAAGAGTTGCAGTTTCTACCCTGTTACCAGGCCCACATATTTGTTTTTATACGAACAAGCGTATGTGTTTAGATTTTTTTACATAAAGTCATGAAATGTAACAAAATTGAATAGATTTTGTTTAATATTATTAACATTAGAACAATTGGATGACATTATAAAGTTATTTACCTTGGAATCGGAAACTTTAAAAGTAACAGGGAATAAAAAAAATTTCATGTCCCCTGTAGGTAGAGCAAAATTTTAAAGTCCCCGTCTACTACCCCAAAAATTTTCGAATCCCCTTGAAATCCTTTAGCCCCCCTCACCGTTTTTTTGTGCACGCAGCCTAATCAGGATGTTGGGATTAGAATATACATGTACTGTGTTATACTAACAGAAATTAATGATGGTAAATACATCAAGATTATCGCTCACCGAATTATTAAGAAACCAGGCCTAAATGGTAGCCATTTGTTGTATCCTTCCATTTAAACACTACTACTGTCGACACCATTGTCGAAGATGCATACATGTAATTCAAGGATGTCATGTTCATAATCGGTTATACGTTCATTCAATTCGAAAATTGGCACTCAAATGCACCTGCCGGGTTTTTTTAGCGCAGTCAAAGTACTTATCTTTTGTAATATGTGACGCCATAGTCACGTATGACGTCGCGGTTTAATCTTTATATGACGTCAGCAGCGAGGCAATGTTCTTCTTTCAACTTGATATTCAATGCCTTTGTTTAGTTTATACAACTGCGTTCTTGTCCTACTCCCTACAGCATGTTTAAATATCCAGTATAGCTTGCCAACACAGCCTATGTATGTGTACCATGATCATTGACAATTGAATGACTTTAAGTCTGGACTCTAATTCAATTATCACCGAATACATTTTATATACATGCTTTGTCGACAGGCTTAATATTGTGAGTTTCAGCATGCTGTAGGGAGACAGCAAAAATTGAAAAAATTATCAAGAATTGCAGTTTCTACCCCGTTACCAGGCCCACATATTTGTTTTTATACGAACAAGCGTATGATATGGGGTAGATATGAAGCAAATTAATCGCCAAGATATAATAAAAAGGTTCGTTTCTCTGGTAGAAACTCGATGCCCATAATTGGCAGGATAAACACGACTCGCGCAGCAGCTTATACCATATGCTCCATACAGCCAACAATCATAATACCCTGTTTTAGACATTATTATGTCGCTTAAATAGTCTCAATTAGCTTGTCAAAGTTGTACAGTTATTTTTATTTATCCATCTTTCAATTATAAGGCAGTAGCGTATTTTATTGTGTACCGTTTATTTTTTTGACAACATCAACCATTGGCATTGCCCTTTGGGGAATGTTACCCAACTCTTTAACAACAATATTTCCAATTCGCAATACAACTTTTGCATTACATTTCTGGTCTACTTTCCATTTGTCTCACTGGCTTTGATACGAATTGACTGTGCTGCTCGGAAATAACCGCACGAGTCACTTTCCCCAAAATGTCAAATAGAACCTTAGAGACATACACAACACAGGCCTACAGAAATACTCACTATAGGTTAAGAGCCATACACACCCCAAGTACACTTCATAAGGTGGTACTCAGTGAAACTGAAAAGAAAAATTCTCTGCGCATGTCGTAGTTGCATGTGTATCAAAGTTGTTCCGTAACGAGAAATAGATCATTTGGAAATTTCTGTGTTTGAATACATTTATGAACACGAACCAACTAGTCGAAACAGCAAATTAATGTATAGCTAAGTTTTAAATACCATGGGGTGGTCATTACCACATTTCAATGACTTTGCCGAACACAGCACTATCTAAATGACAAGACGATGTATGAGATATTGTAATTGACTGAATTACAATGATGTAATGAATGTGGATCTTATAAAATAAACCTAAACCGAATCGCCATTTCTCTAGATATAAATTGTGTAAAAACTATGACTAAAATGGTTAGATGTCTACCAAGCTATACACTGAAAGGGACAGTGTAAATGCCACCACCATTAATTTTCGTCATCTAAAGACATTTAAAAGGTTCTAGAAATATTGCTTGCCACGTCATAGCAACGGCATAATGAAATAGAACGCGCTGTACAGCGGGTGCATTTTGTCTGAATTCGCTTTCAAAATGAAATTGCTGAGTATTTAATAACAGCCAGTGTTTCTTTCAAATTACAATCAGAACTTTGTATATTACACACTGCAGGAAGCCAATTAAGGAAAAATGTTTCCAATGTTATTTCCGATGGTACCAGGAATTTTTGTAACGTCGTAAATAGTAGCCCCCATACTAAAATTAATTATACGCACTATCTGTTTTCGTTTTAACTTCTCTCATGTTTGTCTAACTGTCGGCCACTAATAAGATTCGAGAAATAAGATGATTGTTTCCATTGTTCATTAAGAAGATTAGTCATGAATATCCTATCACATTAATGATCTGCGCTTTGTATTCTCTTGAAGTGAAAGCGTAGCAAAACGAAGAAGAGAACAAAGGGGTGTTTTTGTTGTTGTTATGACCCTATCATTGAATGATTGATTACACCAGTCGGGTTACACTAGTCTATCCGTAATCGCAACAAATCTAATTACCTTGCGGAAAGTGAAAAGACAATAACATCAACGAGGCAGATTTCTTGCTATCTTACGTTCAATTTATCATTTCCTCTGTTCCGTTTTACTGAATTCAAACACTAGGTATTGTAATAATGGCCTTACACTGCTACTATTATTCCGATCACAGCACCGTGATATCTTCTGTAAATTTCCTGAAGCAACATGTCAGTGATTTTGTGAATGACAGGGTTTTATGGTCACATCCGTCTCAATGCAAATAAAAGAAAATTTTGATGAAGAAAACATTATCTTTATTGAATCATACAGAGAAATGACTGAAATCGACCGTTTTCCTACAGGTAGGCCTATAGTGAACAAAATCTGTTAGCCATGAATCAATTACTTTCTCAAAGTGCAAATGACTACATGAGAGTTGAGAAACAAATTAACAGCTTCAAGAACAATGCATGACCTGATTCATGTAAAATATACATCACCAAACCCAGTGATACAAGTTTCAAATTAGTATAGTGAAAAAAAGTTGAAAAGTAATAAGACTTGAAAACAAACCACAGTGAGTATAGCCATAATCCTTGATTTGCATCGTTAAAATTTAGCAAGTGAATCAAACTAAATAATCGTGTAGCAAATATGGTTCCTGTGTACATAGACCCTCGAGAAAACTTTCTCGAGGGTCTATGCTGTGTACAATCAAATCAAAGACAACTAGGGTAGGCTCACTTACTGAGAAACATCAATATTCAAATATGCATTAAAGGAGTAAATAAATCGAACAAAACGCCAAAAAAACAAATCATAAAATAAATGAAGCTTAAAAATCACCCTGTTTTCATTAGGCTACCGTGTATTGATGCCGTGAAGAGACCAGAGAGTGCCGCATCCACTCCAGCTTCAGCTTGTTCCACTTGGCAGTTACGCTGACAGGTTCTGGTATGCACAGTAAAAAGAATAAAAAGAACATCTCTAAATACAAGCAGATGCATTTGATATTTTAAAAATAACATAATAATGCATAAATATGATTGGCATTAAATATTTAATTTTTTTATGAAATGATATGTATTATGCCTTTAAAAGTGAAGTAGTTTAAGCGTTTTCAGCTTTCTTGATCATAGAAATGAAGACTCAGCACAAGCTAATGAGAAGGTCACCAAGGCTGATTTTGTCATATATGTCTCATTTAGATTCGGTTTATATGGAAAAGTCAATATTATTGATCATAAGTCGTGCGATTTCTCTAAAACATAGGCTGAATACTCTTGAATATGTATGAGTGATCAACCATTTTTGCACAGGTATGGACTCAGCCGATGCTGTTGACTTTTCATGGTTATTAGTTTTTTCATATCTATTGTTTTCCTTTATCATCCTCTTGTGTAAACGGAATTTTGCATAACTTAATTTTGATTACTACTTTTCCTGAGTAAAGAAGTATAAACACTGCGATTGTACAGTCACTGACAATTAGTTAAAGTTTCACGGTTTTGTCCCCTTGCAAAAATGTTTTATCCCTCATACATATTCAAGAGCCCCAGCATCCGGTTTGAAGCCATGCAAATTTTTTTTATTTATTTATTTAGACTTTATTTAATCTCGATAAACTGTTGAGCCAATGGCTCTTCTCACACAGTGTCGAGAAATCATTAAAATTTACAATATATACATTAAAATTGCACACATCCATGAAGAAATGAAAGGCAAAACATACAATAGGTACAAAAAACAAATGGACAAATGGACAATTAACAATATTACACTACTGAACATCTGTGTCACATAAAAAATGAAATTTACATTTGTCTTTAAAAGCCTGCAATGAGGAGCATGACTTTAAGTCAACCGGTAAACTGTTCCATATTTTTACACCACTGTATGTAAAACTTTTCTTAAAGAACTGTGTTCTATGTTTTGGAATGTATAAATCTTCCCTGGCAGCAGATCTAGTATTCCGACTGTGAATATTGTGTATCCTTTTAAAAACATTCAAATAATCTGGAGCTAAATTGTTTTGTACTTTATACATTAAAATTGATTCATGATATAAAATCCGTTTTCTTAATGGCATCCAATTCAGTGTACGGAATAAAACTTCACTAGAAGTATTAAAATCACAATATAAAAGAACTCTCGTAACAGCTTTCTGGAGTCGCTCAATGCGTCCTAAAAGTTTGATAGAACAGTGACCCCATATGTTGGAACAGTAATCAAAATGGGGTAAAATAAAACAATTATAAAAACTCATCATGGCCCTTTTAGTTAGAAAGGGGCGATTACGCTTGAGTTGAAGTAACTTAAATGCGATACTTTTACAAACAGAGTTAACTTGTTTTTCCCAGCTTAAAGTATCATCAATAATTATACCCAATAATTTATCATGTGTAACACACTCCAGTTGATCTCCATTACATAACACATGAATTGATTCATCTATTCTAGCTTTTCTTTGAGAAGTTCCAAGGACCATAACTTTTGCTTTCTGTGAGTTAATACACATGTTATTAAGATCACACCAGTGTGTGATGTGATACATGTCTTGATTAAGCTTATTTTCAATTTATTTTAACTTAGTACTGGTGACCTGTGCAGCAGTGTCATCTGCATACATGTAAAGATCAGATGTATTTGTAAATAAAGGAAGATCATTGATGAAAAGTAGAAAGAATAAGGGGCCAAAGATAGATCCCTGTGGTACACCCACAGAGACTTGACAAGAATCACTAAGTGCTCCATTGAATGAAACTATCTGGGTTCTTTTCTCCAAATACGATGTGAAAAACAGCAAACTATTTTCTGAGCATCCATAAATCCTAAGTTTTTGTAGTAAGATATTATGATCAACAAGATCAAACGCCTTTCTGAAATCAACAAGTAGGATACCTATCAGATTTCCATAATCAATTTCTTGGTACCATGAGTTTGTGATGTTTGTTAATGCAGTTTGACATGAATGAAACGTGCGAAAACCTGATTGTTTGTTTGACAATAAGTTGAAAGTGCACAGAAAGTTTTAGAAGTGAGTATGAACATGTCTTTCTAAAATTTTGGACAAAATAGGCAAGACAGAAATAGGTCTGTAATTTGATACAATATCCCTTGCACCTTTTTATACAATGGTGTTACTTTTGCCGATTTCCATTGATCAGGGAATGTCCCAGAGGAAATTGCGTAATTGAAAATTGCAGTGAGACTAGATGTTATTTTGGTTGCTCCAATCTTCAAAAAGCGAGCATGCATACCTATCAAAAATTTCACCTTTGTTTTAGAGACATTGCATGATTTATGGCTGGTGAAAATGACTCTCCCTACTCACCGAACCTAAAAGAGACGTATATGACAAAAATCACTCTTCGTGACCTTTCTTTAATTAGTAAATTTTTACATTGACTAAAATTCACTTGTAAACAACATTGCAAATTAAAGATATAGGAGTGTGGAGAAGCTGAATATTACACATCTCAACATGCTTTAGGGAGTGAGAAACACAAACATGGTGAATAAAAGGACGAAGAAATAATAACCATGAAAAGACTGTTACTGTCCCAATGACCAATATAGTACTCAGCATCAAATTTGTTACACAACAGCTCATCACTGCATGAACTACCAGATAGGTGTACAAAACAATTAGACTCATCAACTATGGGAGTTCTGATATTCTGGTCCATTGCTGACTTTCCATGCTTGTTCTTAATGTTCATTCCAGCCAACTCCCTTACTGAGAAGAAGCAGCGGCCTAGGAATCTCGCACAATAAGAAAGTATGATGATTGTAGCAATGAACAATGCCTTTTGTCGCTGACGCGTAAACATACGCCAAAGAATCAGGCTGAAGTTCTTCCATCTTCATAGATTTCGAAAGGATATAAGGGAAACATTATTAACGAACTGAATATTACATGTAGGTATGAAGAGTAACGTTTAAGGTGGCGTTGCGTGTTGCCACACTTTTTTCAAATCAAAATTTCTCATCACTCGGAAACCCCTCACACTATACGTTTTCAGACAGCCGAGTATCTGAAGTTTAGTATAAGAGCAATTATTTTTTTGAACATGAAGTGGCTTTTTCGGGGGACCATCATTTTGGTATTATGTTACAAAATTAATTTTAGTCAAAAACTTGAAGCCTCGTCTTGAAAACTAATAATATATCATTGGAAACTAAAGTTCATTTAAAATAATTATTTTGCTTTGCATTTATTCTTGAGTTGTAGCATTCAAAACATTGGTATTCAAAACATCTAATAAATCATGACAAGTCAGATTCGAATGGTCCTTATTCCCGTTTTAAGTACCTAATCACCTGACAAATTAGTCGTTTTGTTGTAAAATATGTATAGAATAAAATTTGATGAAGCCAAAAATTGGCCATTTGCATTACATCTCCATAAATTAACACCTTGTTCTCACCCATCTTGCAACTGATTGTTTTTGCAAAAAGTGTACC
>LD349221.1:49392-60940 GCA_001465055.1 Ptychodera flava | reverse complement strand
AACAGGAAATACATTCATTTTCTGTTACAATGTGCCGTGGATTTTACCGATATCTTTGCAAACATTTGAAATGAGCGGATGCCTCCAATTGGTAAAAGATAAACATAAATACAAGCCACCATCTAAAACGACACATTATCTGTTAGATGCATTTCATTGTTTCACGAAAATTAGAATAACTATTTTTATTACATCACTGTCAATGGTATAGGGATATTTGTGTTATTTTCTGTGATGTTTCGTAGTACATAATTTGAGTTAGTATATTTACACCTATCATTATTTTCAAGCGTTTTCCAACCAGGATGCGTTTACGCTATGGATTTAAAGGCTTGGTAACTGTAACCGTTGATGGTTTTTTCCCCTATTTTTTTTTTTGCTATCAATGAGGTCTTCTTGTTGTACTCCAACACGCAAGAAGAACTCACTTTATTCAGCTTGTATGATCAAGTTGTCGTTGTATAAACTTTTGTTATTGTTGGCAAGAGAAATCTGGTCAGGACCAGAACACTGATGCAAATAAGAGCAGTGAATTTTACATACAGGCTATGTGAAAAAGCTAAATAATGTGTGATTCAAATTGCTTTGGGGAGTGGATAAAAATCTGCATTTGGCTTACAATGATGTGCTATGCTGTATTTGTCTTTTTAGAAGGGCGATGTAATGTTACTTTTCACCAAAGGTGTTTTGATTACGGATGGATATGATCGCTATTACCTATGGTATGGCACTGTCACCCCAGCGATCCTGTCGTTCTGACATCCGAGTGTCATCTTGATGAAGGGAAAACAGAAGACAACAAGATCCAGAACCACCAAGCAAACAGCCATCTTCTTGAGGCTTGGCTTCCAGCGTTTCAGAACAAAACCGCCGATCAGAAAGCCAGCAAACGTCGGTAGAAACACATTTAAAACTTCAAGAAATTAAAGGTAGTTGTTCAGCACTTTAACGAATGTCAAACACTATATTGTTCCTCAATGTGTATCAATATCAGTTATCGTCTTTGACTTACACGAGTTAACCGTGTGATTTAGGGTTGGTGTTCACCCCAACTCCCTCCTCGTTCAATAATTGATGGCTATGCATGCATGGTATTGCACCGTTGCTCTACATGCGCCCGGAGCGAATTACCAAACACGTGAAACTCCTTTGGAAACATTACATTATCTTTTACCAACGTCATATACTTTGTTTTTATAATTTACCAAGACATACCAAAAACAAAAATTACTGAATTACTTGCCTACAAACATTCCTGACTGCGCTGCTGTGATGCGAAACTGTTCTTCAAGATACTTTGGATGAAACATAGCAACACCGACATTGGCAAAGAAAGCCGTGTTGCCGAGCACAATGGCTACCAACGTCCGATTGGATGCAAGTCTTCGCATCACTCTTGGTAAATCTGTGAAAAAGAGTTGGTTGATTCTTACTCTGCCGAACAGGGAAATAAGCAATTTTTCTATTATATCATCTTTGATTCAACGTGCGACATGTTTGCTTTCAATATTATTAAATCTGCTGTAAGGTTTAAACGAGTTCTTATTCAACACCAAACTGTTTTTACTTAATCTAACATATTTGCCCTATGACTGTAGTTGGCGTTTAACGAATACACTACTGAAGAACGTAAATCTCTTTCCAACCACCTCTTTTCTTCCACCTATCTGTCAGTCTGTCAGCCTCTCTGTTTCTCTCTGTTTCTGTCCGTCTGTCTTCGACTGTCACTTGGTCAGTCAGTCATTGAGTTTGTCTTTCTACGCTCTAACTGCCCTATTATGATGTTTGTCTCTCCCCGCCTCCCTGTCTCTGTGCCACTGTCTGGCTGTCTCATCTTTCACTCTATGGCACTCTCTGATTCTCTCTCTGTACCTGCCCCATAGTCTTTCTCTGTTTCTCTTGCTTCGTCTGTCTCTCTCTCATTCCTTTGATTGTTCCTGCTTTCAGTATTTTGTATACATACTGTAAAGTTTGAGTACATGGGAATTTGATTGTTAGAACATAGATAACTAATCTTTGATACTATGTTGCCTTCAAAGACATATCTAGAGGAGAGACGTCTTTGGAAGTGAAAGGGAGCCTGGAAAACAATAACTTCTGATTTGAAGTAGCTTCCGATCGGAAGAATCAAAATGAGCCATATGGAATTAAACGTGCCAGATAAATAAAGGTTGAGAAACAGTTTCACAGGTACATCTTTATCGTACACACATTAAAAAGATATCCTGTCTTATACTCATAAACGTTAGTACAAATTACGAGAAATTGCCCTAGACACTTCGTTATGTCAACTGAAATTTTGCTTGCTTTGGATAAGTATAAATTAGAAGATTACAGTGGCCCTCATCCAGCCCGAAATGTTTAAGATTTTATTCTTACAGTGTTTCCCTAAATTTTGACAGCAAAGGGCACTCCTCTCACTTATTTGACATTTCATCTTAAATGCTCAGGGACGAACTTGATTTTCGAATTTTCCTTTCCTTGATCACGTGAGCTTACCTTTCAGATTTCGTGCAATACTCTGTCTTCCCACCATTTCTTTAACTCGGCGGTTTCTTGCTGTATTTAATGTCTCTTCGCCGTCACCTTGTTCGTCCTGTGTTGGTTTTCGGTTGCTCGGAATCTGCTTTGGCGCGAGGAACATCAACAAAGCGAAGATGCACATGAGACATCCAAGTAGCAGGTAGCCCATCCACCAGGCACCAACCCAGCGTGGATCACGTTGATCGATGTCGAGAGTTGTTTGGTCCACTCGATAGAAGTCCACGTATCGTTTTATGAATTGCACCGACAATGGCATACCTACTATAGGACCAATGAAATTTACGGCGTGCAGAGTTCCTGAAAATGTAAAAGTAGACTTTCCCGTGTTCTTGGCATATAAGATAGGAAATGTGAACATTGAAATGTACACACCTTTGTTCATCCATCCATCCAACCAGCCAGCTATCCTTACATGCATAAGTATATTCATTCATTCATTCATTTATTCATCCATCCATTCATCCATCCATCCATCCATCCATTCATCTGTCCCTCCAGCCAGCAATCCAATATTTCAGACATGCAGAAGACTGCCATTGCGAGTGTGCTACATGCAGCAAATATACTATAAATATATACTTGCGTCATACTCTTCCTAATTGACGCACAGAAAATCAATGTTTCACGCTCTCGATACATAGCGTTCATGGAGGCGATAAATCACGCACAGTTCCTCTCGATCAGGATCATGCACACTATAACTCACAGTGAAACCAACAAAGACCAACTCACGCAGTCTCACGGACTGGTGTATCAGCGGCTGGCCGTAAGGCGTAGAAATGGTTCCGTATTCAATAAAAAAGTTCAAGTTCTACATCATCATTCGTCGTCAGTTACAGCTTCTTTCTGATGATATGACACTTGCACATTAGGGCAACAAATCATATGAAAGCTTATATTCAGGAAAAGGTGATATCGCCTTGGCGAAAAAGATAGCACAATGTTCGGAAGCTAATATACCCAATACTTTATAGAATATGTGTAGTGCTTGCTCACCGATGTACATAGGTGACTTGTTTTTCGATACGTTGTCGTCAATATACGGTACACCGAGCGCGTAACCCGCCTTTCTGCCTGCGCCTTGCAATATAGAAGCCACTAAAATGAGAATTACCGGCTCTGAACCCTTTGGTACCAGTGACGATGCCAGCGTACTCTGGCACTCAGTGGTGTTTGACAGTAAAATGTCATCAACGTCTTGCAGGTATTGAGTCGCATTCTGCTCGACGCACACGTCTGGAAACTTTACCTCATGGAAATTCGCGGGAAGCTGGGAGTTATCGTAGTTGTAAGGTGTCGACACGAACTGGGTGAGGGCCTTGGTGAAGAAAGCTAGAGAGCATACGAGAAACGCCGTCGCAATCCAACGCGGTTTGTGGCTGTTGGGCCTGCCGCCGAAGTAGGTGATGAAAATGACAGAAGTTATGTCGGTGATTTCTTGCAGTGTCTCTGTCAGCCCAATGAATCTACTTGACAGGCCGTACCGTTTCTGAATGCTGGTGATGCTAATGAAAGTAAAACTAAGTTCGACGGTTAAAGTGAAAGTATTCAGGATCAACAGGAGAAACACAAAATTGACCGAAGCAAAGCTTTGACGACAAAAGGTTATAAAATTGCCGGCTCCGGAATTGGAGTCAGCACCACTACTCTTGGTCTTCAGCGCAGGACCAGGTTGTTTCAAAGCCCCTAAGTCGGTGTCTGCCATTTTAAAAATCCTTCGTATTACAAATGCACAATACAATGTCTCACATGTACGCTGTTGGAAGAAAGGAGAATGTATAGCATTAAAAACGGCTAAAAACCAAACGGTTTTAGTCGTTACTGCAGATTCTACGTTCGTAATAAACTTTGTACAGATTGATGCGTGGCAAGCTAGAATAGCGAAAAGTCCGTATGATTTCAGACGAGCCACGAAGATCATGCAAACCTTAAAATTTATAATGCTGAATGAACAACGAAACCGAAAAAGGATTTCGTGTTCTCAACAATCTCTAAAGCTCACCGACTTCGAGGCCCTTTGCTTAGGTATGAGCGGCTTATAGAAGGACAGCAGATGTCGAATCCTCTTCCACGCACACATTAGGGCAAGAAAAGAACAGGGGCCGCTATTTAATCCTAATGTAGTCACGTGTCCACAAACCGACGTGTCTCTGCAACCTCCAATCAAAGCGATCAGAATGCTTTCGCATGTATATATGCATGCATGCATGCATGCGTCCATGTATGTATGTATGTATGTATGTATGTATGTATGTATGTATGTATGTATGTATGTATGTATGTATGTATGTATGTATGTATGTATGTATGTATGTTTGTATCTATGTACGTATTTATGCATGTATCTATGTATGCATGTATCTATGTATGCATGTATCTATGTATCAATGTATGACAGTGTACTTATCTTGATGACACTTGGAGAAAAGCATTCACCTGTCAAAAATAACGTCGAGCATTACACTCACTTGCGCGCGCGCACATACACATACACACACATACCCCCCACACACACACACACACGTTGCAGTGTTGTTTGCAAGTGGAATACCAAGCATATAAGTAAGATGTTTGGATTAGAACAATACGCTGTGTTTTACCGACAGACATAAACGATGCTCAATACATCAAGGTTATCACTCACCTGTTGTATCTTTCCGTTAAAACACTACTACTGTCGACACCATTGTCGAAAATGCATTCAGTGTATGTAATACAAGGATGTAATGTGTACAATCTGTTACACCTTTATTCAATTTGAAACCGGGCACTTAATGCACCTGCCTTTTTTTCAGCGCAGTAAAGGTACTTATCTTTCGTAATATGTGACTTCATAGTCATGTATGACATCGCGGTTGACTTCATAAATGACGTCAGCAGCAAGGTAATGTTCTTTTCTCTACTTGATATTCTTAAGTGAAATATGGGTAGACAGAAGCAAATTAATCACCAAGATATGATAGAAACATTCGTTTCTCTGGCAGAAACTTGGTCTCTGTAATTGGCAGGGTAAACACCATTCGTGCAGCAGCATATACCGTATGCTTCATACACACAACAATCATAATACCCTTTTTATTGACGTTATTGTGTCGCTTCAATAGCCTCAATTAACTTGTCAAAGTGAACATTTATTTTTGCTTGCAATTTGGTTTTGGTCATCTTCAATTATAAGGTAGTAGCGTATTTAATTGTGTACCGTTAATATTTTTGAAAACATCTACCATCTTTTTTGGGGAAATGCTACCTACCCGCTTTATGGTTGTATTTAGCAACAATAGTTCCAATTCTCACTACAACCTTTTGCATTACATCTCCAGTCTTCGTTCCATCTCTGTCTCACTGGTTTTGATGCGAATTGACCGTGCTTCTAGAAAATCATCGTATATGAATCACATGCCCCAAGATGTCAAATAGAAGATGATAGTTTACATACCTAGGCTGAGAGACAAACACACCATAGGTTTTTAAGGCTTACACGCCATAAACTGAGAAAGACACACACCATAAGTTAAGAGACATACACACCATAAGCTTAGAGACATACACATCATAGGCTGAGAGACATGCTTGCCATAAGTTGATAGACACAGACACCATAAGTTGACTTGAAAGACTCACAAACCATAAGGTGTGAGACATATGCGCCATATTTAAGATGAAGGACATTCACACCATAAGCCGAGAGACATTGGTATCATAAGGTGTCACTCAGGGAAACAATGAAGAAAAAAATACTGTACTCTTGTCGTAAGGTTACACGGGTGTTAAATTTGTTTCATAACGAGAAATAGATCTACATTTGGAAATCGTTAGATGGTAGAATACATTTCAAGGCTACATACACTGACCAGGTAGACGAAACAGCAAATTACATTGTAATGTGTAGCTAAGTTTTGAAAACCATGGGTTAGCAATGATTACAGTTAAACGACTTTGCCAGACAGAGCACAATCTGAATGACAAGACGATGTATGAGAAAATGATGTAATGAATGTGCATCTTATACAACAAACCGAATCGCCATTTCTCTAGATATAAATTGTGTATTAAGTATGACTCAAATGGTTAGATGTCTACCAAACTATATGCTGAAAGGCACAGTGTGAATGCCACCGCTATTAATTTTCTTCATCTGAAGTCATTTAAAAGGTTCTAAAATCATTGTTTCCACGGCATCGCTACGGCATATTGAAATAGAACGCGCTGTGCAGCGGGTACATTTTGTCTGAATTCACTTTCAAAATGAAATTACTGAGTATTTAATAACAACCAGTGTTTCTTTCAAATTGCAATCAGAACATGGTATTTTACACTCTGCGGGAAGCCAATCAGGGAAAAAGTCTCCAACGTGGCTTCCATTTAGACCTGAAAGTAGACGGTGCCAGGAATTTTACCATCGCCGTAAATAGTAGCTCTCATACTAAAAATTTTATTATATGCACTATCTCTTTTCGTTTAACTACTTTCATGTTTGTCTAACTATAGGCCCCTGATACGATTCGAGAAATAAGACGGTTGTTGTCATTGTTCATTAAGGAGATTAGTCCTGAAAACCCTCTCGCATTTGTGATCTGCGCATTGTGTTCTCTTGAAGTGAAGGCATCGTAAAACGAAGAGGAGAACAAAGGGGTGGTCTGATTTATTGTGTTCAATCTATTACTGCGAACTATTGATATTATACCAGTCGGATAACACTAATATGCCCATAGTCAAAATAAATTGACTTACCTTGCGGAGGGTTAAAAACACAAATATCAACGAAGCAGATTTCTGGCTATCTTAATTTTAATTTATCATTTCCTCTTTACAATTTTACTCAATTCAAACACTAGTTGTTGTAGCCATAGCCTTCCATTGCTACTATCATTCATATCACATTACCGTGATATCTTCTGAAAATTCCCTGCAGACATTCTGAAGCAATAATGCCCAACAATTTCTGAATGAGAACGTTTTATGATCAGATCTTTCTGAAAACAATCTCGATCTTCCCGAGATTTCCACCGTTCTTTTACTGACAAACGGTATTAGAAATAATTATCTTCAACTTTTAGAAACAAAAAGCGGGAGCCGAGCTATCGCTGGAGATTCACCGCTGAGATCATCCTGGATCGTAAACAACTAAATGAATATGTTCATTCGGTCGTGTAGGAGCCACACGTCTGCGCATAATGCTCCAAAAACGATAACACTGTCCTTAATAACATTCTCTTCGATACGAAGGCAACAATCGCATTAGAGTCCAAAGTAAACACGAAACCTCTGCAACATGTTGTACTGTATCGCCTGTCAATTGTGGCATTATTATACATATTCCCTTGATGTGTGTAATTTCGATATACATTAGCGCAAGCCCGTCTGCAATATATCAAAAATGGTTGTTAATGCTGTCTCTAAACATATCGACTTGAATGAATCATAAGCTACATAATGTGCATGACAAAAGTACATTTAATAATCGCAGCAATATACATGGTAACTTCTTTTCTGTTGTAAAATCATGAAAAATATTCACATGTAGTTGTCAAGCCATTCATACATATCTTTGAAAGCTTCTGTGCTAGCCTTCATAACAACTGGATCAGATCTGTCTCCTCGGTGAGCGAAGGCGTGGCCTACACCTTTAAACACTTTTATTTTCACAGCAGGCCCGTCCAACTTGGAGTTATCTCCTGATGCACCGATCGTCAGGCGATTGGCTTCTCTCACAGCATTTTCCATCTCAGATATTGTGTCCAAGGGCATTATCTTATCAAGTTCACCAAACATCAGTAGAGTCGGGGTATTCATCGCGAGGGCGATTTCCACCATATTAGGAGCGATCTTTACAGCATAGAAACCTACCGCTGCTCTGAACTTGTCGGCGTATTTGCCACTGGCCAACATAACTTGAAATCCTCCCCAACAGAAGCCGATGACACTCACAGAAGAGACAGACAAATTCTGCTGCAGATAGTCCAGCGAAGCGTCCATGTCTCCATCAACTCGGTCCTGTGGATGACTGGCCAACCACTCCTCATACGGATCAGAGAACATGCTTGGTTTGGTCGGGTCTAGTGGATTAACACCAGAATGTTGGTTCCACGGATTGTTTCGAAAGAAATTGGGCATGAGTATGGTGTAACCCTTTTCGGCTATGCTGTCAGCCAAGAGTCGACTTGTCGATGTACTGTATCCAGACATATCCGACATTAGTATGAGAGCTCCCTTCAGCTTTAAATTTCCCAGGGGACGACTTAGATAAGCCTTAAGGTCAGAGGTGATCTCAATGTCTTCTCCCCGAGCTTGAACTTCTTCCAAGATTTTGTCCGGCTCTGGTAGCTTTCCGGTAGCCATTTTGTTGTCGACAGATTCGTTTGTAACGGTAGTAGTAGTTTCTATATTTGAAAGAGGAAGAACATCAACGTGAATATTATCAAAAGTTTTTAAAAAAGCTTATATGTTAATCCTGGGGAATTATCTTTGTAGCAATATTGATCAAAATATGATTCCAAAGGTGGTTGACGAGGTAGGTGAACATTCACTAACATGGATGAGAAGCGACATCATGGCATCAAACCACAACCCGTTCCATTCACGTGGGGGCTTATCGCCCTGACCAAATAACTCGTTATCAGAGCTGCTAACGAGTTATTTGGTCAGGGCGATAAGCTCCTACGTTGGTGATCGGAAGAACAAATTAATGAAGGGGATTAGGTAGGACAATTAACAGATATGGACTTGAAATAGTATACTGAGATAGCTAGGGTAAAGTAATAGGCATACACTAGACACAGGTAAGGCATGTATAATGAATGAAAGGTTATTGCATGACATTTGTTGTTCATATTCATAACTTCTAGACGAATATTGCTTGCCATACCCTGTGTTTCATCTAAGTAGCGCCAAAGCAGTGATCAGAACTGTAATGGAATCTACGCAGGTCGATACTTGTTTGATAAAGTGTGTCATAAATAAATCAGAATAAGTCACACGTTGAATGATCGCGGGTGTGTTAGTGATTGTGCCAATATTTATCTGTATCGCCATAGTAATTATTTAAAGTACAACTTAAGAGAGTATTTGTATTGCACAGAGCTTTCGCGCTATTTTGATGTAGGAGGCTACGTTTGAAGTATGAATGTTCCGGGGAGGGATTTGGTCCTGCCAAATGAAGGTCATTCATATATGCACTAGAGATTTTAGCCCTTTGTTAACCTCATGTAGAGTTTTGACCATGAACGCGGTGATAAAATGCAAACTACTGACCCATGTTTTCGACTCTGGAACAACCTTTAACCAAATATAGGTACCATTATTTCGTTGAAAATGTAGAATTTTGACCTAGGCATAAGCTTATAAGGCTTTAAATGTGGACTGTTGAAACGGAAAATTTGGGTGTGTACTTCATAGCGTGAAGTCCCAAGGGTAAGCCTGTACCCAATTTGGGGTCGAGTTCCCAAGCCCCATGAATGTGAAAAAATACAATGTGTCGACTGCAATAATAAAACAGTATTTCAAAGAAAAATTGTTTTTGTACACGCATAAGTCAAGCGTCTTTTGTAAATTTTGCGCACATTGATTCGTAAACAAACAATCAAAGTTTTGAGTTTTCGACCAATGGACCGTCATTAAAGTTTTCGTATTGTCGTATGGCAGAAGTCTTCACATAACCATTTGTCGCCAAATTTCAATCTCGCTCGCCCTTGATATCGTCAGTGGTGCACCACAGACCCCGTCCGATCGTCAAGGGGAATCAAGGATGGTCATAATACAAACAGGCGCCATATTGCTAGAGGGGGCAGTTTTAAGGTCATACACAGAGTATTAAACAGCAATAAACGTACTTTAAACTGTAAAAATAACACGTGGCTATTTCACTCTCAAGTACTCAATAATAGTCTACAGTCGACATGATAATCGTTTATGTAATGTTTGAGGGAAAATAGATAAATTATCGCAGCCCAAACATTGTTCGCGATCACACAAAAATGTGAACTTGAAAGGCAAACTTGGCGAGTGGGGCTGTGCCGAAGGGTAGAATAAAACTAAAAAGTTTTGAAAAAGAGCATTATATATCTCATTTTATATTAATGATGGTGTTCACACCATGGCTAGAGTAAGATAATAAGTGACACTGCTTGGAGACTCGATAAATCGAAAAGTGCCGATGCTATCGTCAAGTTGGTGGCGCACTTTGATGAATGCTTTCTCCGCGGCTTCGAGCTAGGCCTACAAGGAGATATTCATGTTTTGGGGCGCTCTTGCTACCAGTGTTTGCTCCTATGTATATTCTATGAACATAACAATATTATTAAGAACACTATTTTACTGCAATGATGCGCATTAACTGTTAAATCCTTTTTTTTACAAAAAACAAATTTCGCGATCCGCATTTTAACACTTCCGACGAACAAACTGACGTAAACGTAACCTAATCACTCGCTATGCACATTCATGAATCGATGTCTCATATTCTATGATAGATATGATTTCTTTTATAGGCATATGCTTTGATGTCACTGTATAATCATACATCGAGAAATGTCCATCAAACACACACATTTACCTCTCATAGTGTAGCTGTTTGTTCTGTTAGAGTACTAATAGTTAGCTAAGAAAACAATTGTCGACTTGACTGTACACATACATGTATACGATACCATGGAAACACTTGCTGTTTGTTGATGGCAACAAACACCTATAAATCGAAGATTTTGAAATCTATTCGCTGAAAAATCACGTCTTAGTAGAGTTCTGTCAGAAGCTTTTAAGCCCGTCTGACACTTAATGAAAATCTTTTCTTTTAGAATTACAATGTGGGGAAACCGATTGGTTTGCATGGGAGATATTGGATTTCGACTTTAAATATCTGACCATTCCCGCATTTACAAAACTGACCCAGTCATGGAATTGCACTTGTTATTCTTGTTAAAAGATGAGTTTAGGGTAATATGCACCTTGAAATTTAAAGACTTAAACTTTTGCTCGAACTTTCCTTAATTAAACTGTCAACCATTCA
>LD349221.1:0-19381 GCA_001465055.1 Ptychodera flava | reverse complement strand
CAGTTTCACTGTTCAGAAATGTTCTGAGAGATGAAAATGATTCGTTGCACGATTTCATTCTTTGAAGTCATTTAACTGTAAATCCGAACAAAAGTATAATTATCTGTCACATGAACATCTGAACTTGGCAACTCTGAGGCTTGTCTTATTGTAAATCGAGCTCACTGAGGGCAATGAACATTTCCTATTACTTACATATTAGAGATATAGCAAGTTTTGTCAGGGACATTATTTAACAGTTACCTGTAGACTACTAGTCAATGAAAAGTGAAATTATACTTTTAGGTGAAATTCCATTATCATAGTTGTGGTCAACATTTGAACTTCCAAATACCCTATTTGAATCAAGTACATTTGTATCAATTATAAAACAACTATAAAAGCACAAATAAATTTAGTCTAGCATTGTAAAAAAATTATTCATAGTTTTCTCCTAGATTCCCATGTATAGTGATATCAACATTTCGGTGAAATTCCAAACTCCAATTTCTTGCACACATATGAACTAGTCTAACTAAGTACTCTAAAATGAATTATCAAACATCCATAAATACACACATTTAGATAGTTTTGAATTGCAAAAAAATATTCATAGTTTTCTCATAGACTACCAATTGTATGGTAATTCAACATTTCGGTGAAATTCTAAAATCCAATTTCTTGCACACATATCCATTTGTACCCACCCTAGTCTAATCAAGTACATTAATATTAATAATCAAGATTAAATAAATACATAGATGTACCTATTTTGTATTTGAAAAAACTTATTCATAGTTTCCTCATAGACTCCCATGTATAGTGGATGGACATTTTCAGTGGAATTCCAAAATCAGATTTCTTGTACAAATAATATGCACCTTTAACCATCATATTCTAATCAAGTACAACTATGTTAATTATTCAAGGTCTGTATATACACAAGTATAGCAAGTTTTTCATTGGAAAAAATAAAAATTCACAATTGTATCATAGACTCCCATGTATAGTGGATGAACATTTTTGGTGAAATTCTTAAGTCAAATTTTTGTCAACATACCAGTTGTAACAACCCTATTTCTATTAAGTACTTTTTATCAGATATCTGTAAATGCATAGATATAGTTTTGTATTGAAAAAGTATTACGTAGTTTTTTCATAGACTGCCATGTATAGTGAATCAACATTATCAAAAACTGATTATCAATTAAATCCAAATATCATTTTGTATACACACGCTTGCGCAAAAATATTGTGATCCACCTGTAATTTCTGTCCAATCCCTTTGAAGGTAAATTATAGCAAGTCAGAGGGGAAATTTGAACAGTAACACCTTGTGAGTTTGTAAGGAGGGTCATTTGGAAAAATCTGAGAATCTTTTTGGGGGATTCTATTGCCCCCCAATCCAGAGGTTAATGTTGTGCAGCTTTACTCAAGCAATGCGGGGGGAGGGGGGTCATGAAATTTTTGTCATCTTAAAAGGGGGGTCATCAATTTTTTGCTGCAATGGGTAGGGGGTTCACTTATTTTGACTGATGCGCAGCAAGAATGTGCTGGCCCACCCCCCCCCCGGGCCATAATTACTGAACGCTCCCTTACTAACCTAAAAATCACCATGTTTGCTTTAAGATGATTTGAAATATTGTTAGTTGTTGAGGTGGCAATGGCTACAAGACATATTCTTGCGTCATTTTTGTTAATATTAGGCCTATATCTCCCATCTAGAGTTGGCATATGATGGACAAGTATTACATATTGGAGTTATACGATAGAGCTGGAAATAGTTGACGACTTGTCAGAATTATGGAAGTTGAGAAATCAAACTAATAAATAGTCGCTGTAATGAAGATAGTGAGCACAACTGCTATGAACCTCTATGTAAATACATTCATTACCTGTGACAATAATCATGAGATGACAATATTATCACATAAATAACCGTGTAAGAGTAACGACAACAACTTGTGAAGACAGTTTTACGTCTGACCTAAATTTGAGTAAAGATAGTCAAGTTATATGGTTTGCAGCTTCAGATGATTAGGAGAGCCTTTACAGTGTCAAGCAATTTATCGTCACTGGCCACACGAACAACTAACTTGCACTATCTAGAGACTGGCTCATTTTGCTGCCCCTCTAGACAATTGTCTGCATGCCTTCCATTCCATTGTAAAGTTAAACGTCCCAGGGTATAGCCTGAGTACATACGGAACAGATGAAGTGTGAATTACAGCGATGCATACATGGCTGTAGCCATGTATAAAGTGTAGTTTTACATTCCACGGTTACATTCGTTAAGGTTTGGTGCTGTTTTAATAATAACAAAGCTCTCGGAACACGGTAAGCAGATTTCAATTGTGTTTTCTTATTTAGCATCTTGAAAGATATCTGTGCCACTTGAGTGTACTGCGACACTCTCACAGCCTCTGCCCTCCTCCGTACTGTACCATGACACCATTTTCCACATTCTGTAGGCTACGAGGGCCTTGAATTCCATTGAAAACCGGTAACCCAAGTTGACCTTTTGATATATAGCCTGTTTTCAAAGCATTGCAAAAACACGTATGCTTTGGGGTTTTTTGTCTGACCTCTTTCGTTCCAAACTTTTCCACGTTCTCAATTGCAAGTTCTCAACTTTCTCAAGATAAAAGATTTGCAATGTTCTCATTATGTACCGATTCCAAAATTGCTGATAGTGGTTTAGTTTGTATATCAATATGATCACATATAGCTAGAGTGAAAATACGTTTTCTTTGTTTTTTGTGAGAGAAGGTATCAGCAAGAGCTCAGAGAAAGGGTTATTACACGAAGTTTGGGCGATACTGCACTGTATTCCTGTGATGTGTCCGCATTTTGACTCGTTGCTGAGCAAATCGTCTCAGTGTCCCTTGCCATTAGTTCTACTCTCACCAAATACGGTAAAAACCCAATAGTGTGACAGAGCCCCGGGCGAAACAGTGTAAGCACGCCTTATTTGGGCCATTTACACGAGGAGTTAACGCTCGTGCAAGGACAGCCGCAGAATTTACTGCAAGGGTACGACACGCTTGCACTCTTGCCATCGGGGTTCTGTTTTTATTCTATTGGATACATAGATCAATGTGCAAACCCACTAACAGATCTGTGAAGCAAAAAAGTCACAGCATCACAAGACAAATGTACAAGACAACCACAAAGAGTAACAAAGTACATTTAGTTGAAAAAATACACAACTCAAAAAACATTACTACTAAAATGACTGGATAAAGTGGTTTTAAAACTATTACAGAGTAAAAAAATATCTTATCTATGTTACATTTGTAAGAGAACCGTCGAAACAGATTTGCATCTGGGCACTGTCGAGAATTTTCTACAATTAACAGAACACAAGTTTAGTTTAAAAAGGGGTTTCTTGCGTAAATTTCTACTGGGGTATAAAAACAGATTTCATTTAAAATATTTGGAGAATCATAATGGGAGTGGATTATTTTATATAAACAGCACATGTCAAGGGTAAGTCTTCTATTTTATTACTCAGGGATGATCAGAATTCGACAATAAATTGGGTAGCTGGATTTACTGCAGTGAACATTAAGTTTGCGACAAATGTACTTCACACACTTAATTTGCACTCGCTCAATTTTGTCTGCCAGGCCCTGCTGGTGGGGTGACCACACAACATAGCCGTACTCTAGAATGGATGTTACATTAACGAAATACAGAGAGATAATTGCTGATATATCACTTTATCATATACCCATGACCGTATCCGTGTCTCCTCTGACGCGTCGTGACGTGGAACGTAAAACATCTAACGGCACGTAATACGTCATCAATTGTTTATTTCCGATTTTGATGTTATGATGTTCATCTTGCATTTAACGATCAAATCCATCTTTTTCACTTCAATCAAAATTTACCAATATAAAACGAAACATATTACTAGTACATATGAATTTAACGTTCCTTTATTTCAGATCTAAAGAGAGTTACAGGACAGGTTGTTGTAGGAAATTAAAAGTTGATGTCTACAATCTGTTGTATTTCGCGCTACTTCGTCGTTCCTGTTCACGTCAGCCATGTTTCAGCAAGAGTTATAAAAGTGAATTCAAACTTACAATATTGTCCGTGTAATAATTATCCACAAGAACACCGGGACGGTGACCAGAATAAGTAAATTGGCTCCATTCCTTTTTTGAACTGCGGTAAATTGCGCTGAAATAATCCTGTTTAGACTGTATACACTCGACACGATGCGATCCACCACTTGATCAGCTGTTGTAAACAAACATGTATCAATGCGCTCAGACCAGCGGCAGAATATAAAAACATAGTCCCTTCGAAAGACTGACAAAAACTAATAAAATTTCTTTCATAGAATGGCTAGCAAAACGCTTAATAAAACCAAGAGATTTGAGGGCTCTGGAAACAATGTTATTGATGTGAAAGGCATAATTAAAATTGGAAGAAAGGAAAATGCACAGAACCTTGTTAACAGTGACCCCTTGAAGAGGAGTATCATTGATGTAGTACTCAAAAGAGGAAACGGCGCTTTCCTTAAGTGTAAAACTGATAAATTTACATTTACTGATATTAGGTGACAGCTTCCAGTTGTTACACCATTGAGAAAATTTGTCAATTTGGTTCTGTTATTATTACATATGCTACAAATGAAAACAAAACAAAACCCGATGGCTGAAATGTCACGTGCCGTCGTCTGAAGTTCGAGGAATGATATACATCAAGTGACTATTTTGTAATCAGGTTTGATGTACGATGATTTCATCACGAGTTCTCATTAGTTAATTTCGCTGTAACGCGAGATTCTGGTGGGGCAATTTGCCGTTTACTTGTCGAAGGGTCGTAGACCCGTGTACATGCGAAAGGCTCAAGTCTTTCGCTGCAATTACGGTTTGGAAAACAGCGCAGAACAACCAATCCTTCCCAAAATCTTCAATGTTGAAAAGTGATTCTCGTGTATGTAGACCAGAATTTTTGTTGTGTCAACGAAACAATAATTGCTTACAAATAAAAAACAATCCTGGTTTCCCGAGCTCAGTAATATAGGGTTATGGCATAATCAGTTCGATTTGCACTGCAGCGCAAATACTTGTAGTACCCGCGTGCTCCAGTGCAAGTAAACTGTGGTACATATGTGATAGTGTCATGAATTATTACAGTCACCTTCGATGATTACTTATAGATTCTTTATTACCATTGTTGCCTTGCAGGTGGTGATCAAACTCGCAAAAAATGTCATCTGGAAAGAGTTACCTGCATGCTGCCTCAAGCATTCCGTTCACCGGGAAAACACTGTGCGATGCACTCGACCAATCAGCTGCTGAGTTCCCTGATAAACAGGCATTTGTCTTTGCTTCGAAATCTACAAAACAACGTATAACTTTTAAGCAACTGCGGGAGGATGTCGTCTGCTTAGCTGCTGGCTCAGTTCACTTAGGCCTCAAGCCAGGTGAACGTGTTGGCATCTGGGCAGCTAATTGTTACGAATGGATCACATCATTTTATGCGATGGCCTATGCCAAGCTCGTTTGCGTTCGTGTATTGGTTGGTTTAAATGAGGTGTATTTCGAACATCTTGTGAAAGAAACCAAAATGGCAGCGTTGATTGTCGGACCTGGTGATCAAGAAAGAGTTCTATTGAATGTCGCACCAGAGTTATCAAATAAAACAAAAGAACGTGATACAGGTGTAGAAACAACCCTTCGTACTGTGATTCATCTTGGCACTGAGAGAAAACCAGGCATGATTTGCTATGAAGAAGTGATGAGGGTAGGAGATGACGAAGACTTCAGACGAGTTGGGGAATTACGAGAAACGGTTGATCCTGATGACGAAATGATGATGATAACTACATCTGGCAGTACAGGCTTACCAAAGGTGGTAGTGAGATCGCACCGATGCTCTCTTGAAAATGTACATGTATACAGTCGACACTTGGTACAAATATTGGGAACTGACATATGCTATATGGCAATGAGCATGTTCTCGCATGGAAGTGTGGGAATGTCCTTGGTTGCGGGCGTGAGTCATGGTTTCACAGTTTTAGTGCCAGATTCAAAATCTGACACGGAAAGCCTTGTAAATTTTATCAAGGAACAGTGTGTTACGGTAGCTGCTGTATCATACACATTTGTCTTAGACTTTCTTAGGTATGCTGATGCGGACAAGCTCAAGCAGAGTTGTCTGAAATACGTCTTCACAACTGGCAACTTCGCTCCAGCTGAAACTTTGGGAAGGGCTAGAAAGGAGTTAAGCTTGAATATTGACACAATACTGGGAGCTTCAGAATTGGGGTTTGTAACTCACAACAACAACCCTGAGAAATTCGGGAAAATTGGATATCCTATAGATCATTTTGAATCAAGATAATTAATGACAGTGGTAACATTGTACACGTGGTACGTTTGGTGAACTATGTGCCCGGTCACCGTACACAATGTTAAGATATGAGAACGATAAAGAACAAACAAAATCAGCCTTAGATGAATGCGGCTGGTTTCATACAGGTGACATTTGTAAACTGGAAGAAGATGGCTGCCTTGACATCGTTGGCCGAAAGAGAGACATCATCATTAAAGGCGCAAGAAATATTTATCCTGTTGAAGTCGACCAAGTTCTTGTCAGACATCCAAAAGTTAAACTATCACGGACTATTTGTGTACCAGATAATCGCTTTATAGAAGAAGTATGTGCATGTGTTTGTCTTGAGAAAGGTGAAGGGGGCACGGTAGATGAACGTTTACAGTTTGTGCGTCGATTCTTGCCAGAATTTCATGTGCCAAAGTATATTTTGTTCTTTGACTTCTTTCCGAGTGGCCCGACGGGTAAAGTACTTATCAAAGAACTTGAAGCAAAGGCTAGAGAGATGCTCGGGATTTAGACTATTGCAAAAACATTTCAAGCATAGCTTACTAAATTAAATGACAAGTTTGAATATGACTACATGTAATGTAGGTCATTCAAACCCACCCAGTAACTTTAATTAGTCTAGAACAATCTAAAGGTCACATGCATAAGGCCAGTCGCCTCCATGGCCTTGACTTTAATAAGTTCAGTTTAGAACTTTCTTGAAGGTCATGTTTACTACAAGTGAATATATTATAGAACAGTAATTAGCATATCAACAGAAATTCTAGAATTGTCTGGATGAAGCTCCTTTTAGTATATACACGGGACGGTACAGATTTTCAGCTAGACTTTCGGGATCACTTCAGTGTTTACTTCAAGACTTTTGGGACTTTTCAAGACCTTCATACTTACTGTTATCTCTGCACGAGCCAGGTCTACATTATGTCTGCAAACCAAAGGACTTCCTCACCCATCAGTGTGCCTGCTGCACTCAACTCTCTGGATATTATTTTAGAAATATATTTTTTACTATAACCCAAACGGGATTCGAACCCCACACACTTACGGCAACATCGCCTAGCTGCTAGGCCTCATACAAAACCAGTCGGCTACCGTTTCCAACCTAAAGAGTTGGTCACAGAAACCGACTTAGATGTTACAGTCCTGTGTGCGACCGAGCAACACAGTGTACATGGAGCAGACGACACAAAGACACAGTACACACACACATATAGTAATCGGAAAGGCTCGAAGGTTTTGTGCTGTCCCAGCTGAGATAAGCAGCCTGTAAATTTTTACAGTTTTTACTTGATTTAGTTAATAGTTTTTATAAATTTATGTTAGAGAAAATCGTTGACTTCACCACTTTTTCTGTCGTAACATACGTCAGTCTCTAGAAGTGTTGACTGTCGTGCACTTTATCCTGTATATAGGCTTGAGGGGATTTTCCTTCTTTCAGAAACATCTACCATATGTAAGTTTGTACAACAAAAATACTTAAACATTGTGTATTTGAATATCTTTGAGATTTGATAGCTCGTGCAGCAGGATACGCAAGTGTCAGTATAAGCCTATAAGCTGAAAATTCTTGATACCATGGTCGCTGCCATTGCAATTTTATGATTCTTGAGATTCCAGCATCGTACGTCACAGCCTAGCATCAATGGTGCTTTTTTATTTTATATTGTTATTTCGAGTACGATTTGCAAGCAAAAAGTTGAAAAAATACTAAATTAAAAACAAATGATTTAATATAAAAAAACATCCATATATTTTCGTGAGGAATAACACATCACACCATTCGACAGCATAAACCGTGCGCACGCGTTGCACTCTGGCAGCCGTCTTTTTTCAAGGGTCACAGCCCTGGTCATCGCCGTCGCAGCAATGAATAGTCCAGTAGTCGGTTTCAGCTCAGCGAGCTTGAGATATGCTGGCAATCAGCACCTGTGACGAAGAGGCGTATCTTAGAAATATCGTTATCCAAAACCCATCTACATGTACCACGATCAGTGAACTGTAACTTCGGTCTTCGCTCTCATTTATATTGTTTGGACGGACCATTATTCTGTGTTTTCAGATCGTATTTAAATTCGATACATAATATTTGTTTTGGTGGCGGCATTTTGAAACCAATAATGAACGTTTGTTTAACAGCGTAAATTGATCAGCATTGATTACGTGTATCTTTTCTGAGAGACACAGATTACATCGATTGCTTATGTTCGAGTTACTCGACGCTTTGGCAACAATTGGCAAGGGGTGCACCGCACCGAAAAAAAAAACGTTTTCTGAGATAAAGGTCAAGCATGCTGCATAGGTAAACACCATCAACATGTGTATCGAGAAGGAGCTATTATGATATGATTGTGATAAATACAATGTATGTTATCAGACCCTAAGTTGTCGGGAATAAATTCTGACGTGTCTTTACATGAATGTTGAGTATTCCTCTCTTATGTGTGTAAAAGAGTCTACTTTCTCCATTTGAAAGGATGAAAAATAAAATAATACAGGCTGCAATACACACAGACTTTGTTGACAAGCTTATTTGTCATTGATTAAAGCAAAAAATAATAGTTGACACTCAATTTAAAAAAAAACCATAAATTTTGAAAATTGACGGTTACATTCAGAATGTGGGTTGTTACTTAAAGCAATCCACTTTTCATAGCTAGTGTAATGAAAGTAATGATAGGATTGATTGTAAGATTGGAAATGGTGTTCTTTATCTCAAGGTTCTCGCACTCAGTTCGGCAAATGCCGAAGGGATTTTCTGTTTTGATTGATATAAGTCAAGACTGGAATTTATCAGGACTTTGGTCAAATACTTTGAGCGTTTTAATGCCAGAAGACAATAAGAAGGAATGTTTGAACGAAAACGAAATCTACATCCATATAGATCAGTAGATAATGACAGTCATGTATTTGTGAGAGAATGGAAAATTACCATAATATTTCAATTGATCTTTTCCTACTTCTCTGTTATGAAATGTAGACATGCCAGTAGCTATGTCTGAGAGTATGTTAAATATCTTGTTATCATGACCAATTGAATTGATTATTTTGTCTGTATCACTTTGGAGACATCCTCAAGTACTTGAGTGATCTTGATTAGAAGATAGACAGAAGATCAGAATTTCAAAGCAGGACAGCAATTCAGTAAAACTAGGCAGAAAAAAACCAAGAGGGATTAATTATGTCAGGCCAGGGTCTTTTTTATAACCATGGGCATTCTTAAACATCCTTATACATTGTATTTATCTTAATTTTAAAAGATACAAGGATTGCATATATTGTATTTGAGTTTTACTTGTGATAGTCTTATAAAGCACGCTGCTTGCAAAGTTGATGTGCTGAAGCTTAGCTACTCATGTTGTGTTATTGAATCATTCAAAAATGCTAACTGTTAATTGATCTTTCTGTGAAACAATAGCACATGGATAAAATCTTAAAGCTGTTTGTGACCGTGATTTGTAATTAGTGTCTAATTAATGTGTCAGTTTCTGTAACTATAGATTGTTACAATAAAGGAATACTATACTAAAGACTATTTTCACACTGTCTTTGGTCTGTGCACCAATTTGGACCATGTAAAATAAAATGTTCAATTAGGTTTAGGTGTTCCTGATTTACTTTTTTCTAAATATTATTGTCAGCTGTTGCAGTAAAAAATAGATTTACTTGGACAGCCTGATGTAGACTTTGTCCCGATAGAGAGGTTCAACCAATAGCCACTGGGGCTGTATTTCAGAGAGCTTAACCGATGAAAAGAAGAAATAATGCCCAGTTAGTGCAGAAATTGTCTTGCCATGCAATGCATAAATTTGGAAATCTTCAAACTCAACAAGCATCAGAGGGAGTTATATGACAAACTACAGCAGATGATACACCGCTATCAAGTCGACAGCAGCCGAGATAGACTATATCTATATAAAAGGAACTCTATTGATGTTGTAATTTTCTCAGTTGAAACTATTGGCCTTTATCGGCATGGCATTTTATGACAGGAAGCGTTGAAGTGAGCATGGCAGTTAAAGTCTTGTAAAGAATATGATCACAGGATATGGACCTAACCTCAAAATCAAACTTGACTGCAGGTCTATATAGACAGTAGTGTTAAGGTTTCTATTTCGCATTTACATTATGCAATTAATTCTACCTTGGCACGTTTTTTATTTTGAAAAATATGAGGGGTGATCTTGACATCTCCGTGTAATTTTCCCTGCCATTCTCTATCATAAGGATCGACGGTATACAGTTCTTGCCTTAGGAGCTTATTTTGTAGGGTATAGTGATTCGTAGCGTCAAAATTTTCCTTCATTAGAAACCCAAACAATGCCTGCAATCAGTACTGCAGAGCCATGGTAGACTGTTTGTGTGAAACAAAATTCCTTCATTCCAGCTTTGGCCACAAAAGAAACTATTATGTTTCTCATCGTCGATCTAGACAAGAAGCGAAAGCCGTTCTTTTTCTTTATTTGCAATCGAAAAACTGTCTCGGGAATGTGACATTCCATTATCAGTACTGTAAACATTATGTGTGAATGTCATTCTGATTGCCAAGTTTCATTGTATTCAGAGTCACTATAGTTATTCGTAACAAGAAAATTTTTGTCTGCATGGACGTAAATTGTGGTGCTAAAACAAATAGGGAATACTTTGACAAGCTGGCTATTGAGCTGTTAATTTAGACTTGGCAATAATGCAATGTTTCTTGTACACCATACAGCATCAAGAAAAAAACGCTCATCTGAGAATGTGATGAGTTCATTTTAGGAAATGCTTAATAAACATTTTTATGTTTTGTCATTTTCACAGTAAATGCAACAGCCACTGTGCAATTACAAACACAACATTTGTGCAGTCGATCACTGTCAACTTTGGCCAACTCGACCAAAGACATCATTACCTTCAGCAATACCGTCTTGTTGGGTTTTTTTTAGCTAAAACAATTTAGCAAAAATGCCAAAAGATATATTGACTCAGGCCTAAATGAATAACTTATGACCCTCTTTCTTATCACATTGATGAAATATAATTCTTATGAACCTAAAATAGACAGTTTCCTCTAAACAGCTTTCCTATCAAAATTATATCGACTAGATATGCTTATCACTACAGCATACATGTACTATCTAAATTGCAAAATTCAATCTGCCATCGTACTGAGACAGTGGGTGAAAGGGCGTGACCTTGGAATGTCAACATTTTCAGAAATATCTTTCACTTTAAAATAAATAGAATGGACTTAAAAACAGTAGTATTCATTCAGTAGAGCTTTTACGATTATCTCACAATGCAATTGCTATAACTGTATCGAAAACCTCTACACACTCAAAATAACAAAAACATATAGATTTTGTGTTGTAGTACGAATTGTTATACAAGAATGACACAATTTGCATTACAAAAAATGCCTCATGTATTTTGTATCCATCGGCGACGACAATAGAGGTCAGGGTAAGGTGTAGCCTGACATAGTGTTCTATGACTAACATACCCTGCGGTAACCTTGTCGGCTAAAGTGTACAAGTAACATACACGTTGTATACCCTAGCGCGCACTGCATCATGGAACCGGTAAAAGAACTATATTCATTTCAGTCTGAGGAATTCACCCAATCTAACACAAACAAAAGACTTAATATCTATAAATCGCCGAATTCAGCAGGAATATAATATGTTAAGACAGTATTGTCCAGGCGAGTTACTCTGAATTTTCCGAACAGTCCTTAAGTACTTATAAATCAGCATCTTGGATATTTCCCTATAGATCTTATACCCCACGTACCTGAATAGTCTACGATACACACTGACTTTGCTATCCAACGATTTCTTTTCACAAGGTTGCGCTCGTTCAGTAGGCTAAATTACTGCACAACGAATACCCTTTTCGATACTTTGTAACATTTAAGTACAATGAGCTAGCAGACACAGAAATATTGGCAAACAGTCGCAGGCTCCTGCTCAATTTTTAAGACAAATTCGTGCGTTCTCTTTGCAATTGGTATGCCGATGCTTAAATTGTTTCATTAGGTGTTCATTTGTAAGGCCCATTACAATTTCATTGGCTTGTGATATAAGATTTGCGAACATGAGAGTGATTTCATTTCATTTTTACTTGGCGTGACATTTCATTACAGAAACGATTATTGCAGTTCACTGTCTCCCTTGGGGAATAGTCAGCTGGAGGTCATCAGGATTCAGAAACAGTGTATAGAGGCTCAAAGTCTTCTATAATATCACTGTTTATTTCTTACACGTCGATGTTACATATTGCCAGGTGTTGTACCTTCTCCCAAGTACTTGTCTTCGTAAAGACACATCCTATATACAATTTACACAGTGGTTGTTTACAGAGGTACCCGGATTCACTACCAGGTGTTACACTGGCAGTCTCCCTTTGGGAATAGCTACGCCGGGATACAGAAACACCGGCTCAAGACCTTCAACGATATTTTTTCTTATACATTGCTGTTACATATTGCCAGGTGCTGTCTCTTCTCCCAAGTGCCTGTGTTCGTGAAGACACCTCCTATATACATTCTACACAGTGGTTTTTTACATACAATTACCATCTAAGAAATAGTGTCCGTTTCTTGGTAATGACGTTTTATAGCCAAAGCTCATATCAATAGCCAACACCACAAACGCCAGTTGATATCTCTTATAATGGATGCAGTGTGTCAAATCATGCTGGATTAACAATAGAGTAAACGCTTAAAGTCTTAAATCTTAAAAATACGTACTAAATGTTTTAAAAAATACCCTATAAGATGTAATGAAGTAAACGTCTAATCCTAAATTGATAAAGTTAGCACCACTATATATTAACCCTCCGAAAAGTAATATTCTCCTCGAAGAAACAAATACCAATATGAATATCTTAAACAGCCATATATGTATACAAAGAATACACAGACGAAACAGTAAATTATATTTTATCACAAACTATTGAATCTCACATAATATTGATGTCCTCAGACATAACGTCTCGAGAAATGTCAATTTATTTGATTATCAGCCGCCTTTTGAAATCTTGGAAAACCAATTTTCTTTCCAAATCAATTATCCATTTTTGTCTCAACTTCAGAAGGCAAAACCTTTGTTATATTTCTGCCATCTTGAGTTAGCTAGATTTGAAAAAATGACGTTCGTTGGCCAAAGTTACCAAGATTTCCCCTGTTTACTAGACGCGTATACATTCAAGCTGTCAGAACTTCAAATAACGGCTTGTAAAAAATTCAAAAAGCCATTCTGCATACGTGGTATCCTTACAAGCAAAGCGACTACGCTATAAGAGAATACAAAAGACTAGATATCACCTACTTAGTCATCATAAAATACAAAATGTTAATGTCAATGTTAATTTTGTCATTCTGTGATTCATCCAGATACATCCAGTTTGATAAAATTCTAAGCTGAAAATACTTCATTCAAGACTTCTGGAACGGCTGATTTACAACTACAATAACTGTTGTAACCAGATTCTTATTAAAGTTCGTTACTACTTTTCAGTTCAAAGTTTGACGCTCTTCAAGAAGGTAGTTTATCAATAGTTGATAGAATGACAATACACTATAGGATAAGCCTTGCTGTTTTGGTCATTGTCATGTTATTGCAGCATTTATAGGTAAGAATGCAGAATCCTATTTATCTACATTCCAAGCTTCTCCATGGCTTTTGCCTTTAGTTCTCCAGCAAGTATTTTTCCAATAGGGCTACTTGGGAATGAGTCAAAGAACAATAAATATTTTGGCACACGATGTTCTGGCAAAAACTTTCCAAGGAATTGCAAAAGTTCGTCTACGGAGATCTCTTCTCCTTCTTCAAGACAAACGCAGGCACATACTTCTTCAATGAACCGTTCATCTGGCACTCCAACGGCCTTCGCTTCTTTTACCTTGGGGTGTCTGGCAAGAACTTCATCGACTTCAACTGGATAAATGTTGTCTGTCCCTTTGATGATGATTTCTTTTTTTCGCCCCATGATATCGAGGCAGCCGTCTTCTTCCATTTTACACATATCACCTGTATGGTACCAGCCACACTGATCTACCATTGATTTCGTTTCTTCTTCATCGTCTTCATACCTCAGCATTATGTAAGGTGACCTGGTGCACAATTCACCGATGATACCACGTGGTACAATGTGACCATAGTCGTCGATTATCTTGATTTCGTAGTGATCTATAGGATAACCAATTTTCTCGAACTTCTTGATGTTGTTATTTACGGTCACAAAACCAGTTTCAGTTGTACCAATTACTGTGTAGATGTTGAGGTTTAGTTGTTGTCTTGCTTTTTGAAAGTTCTCAGTTGGGATTTTGTTTCCAAATGTGAAAAGGTATTGTAGTTGACTCTGGTCTAGAATATCCGACCTCCCAAACTCAAGAAAATCTAAGAGAGACAAGTACGTTAGAGACGCCACTGTAACACATTCTTCCCTTATTAAGGACAAGAGAGTTTCTGTGTCAGATTTTGAATCTGGTACAAAGACTGTGTAACCATGACTCACGCCCCCAACCGTGGACAGTTCAGCACTTGCATGACTGAATATGCTCATAGTCATGTAGCGAATGTCCGTGTTACCTATATTTGTCATGTGTCTACCGTACACATGTGCATTCTCAAGAGAACCCCTATGCGATTTGACTACTAACTTAGGCATGCCCGTACTGCCAGACGTACATAACATCATCATTTCGTCATCAGGACCAACGGTTTCTCGTAATTTTCTAACTTGTTTGAAGTCTTCTTCATCTCCCATGTTCATCACATCTTCATAGCGAATCATCCCCGGTTTGATTTCATTGCCAAGATGAATCACTGTGTGGAAGGCTGGTGATATCGGTACACTGTATTTGCTTGTTTCACTTGCCATCTTCCGTGCGAAGTTCAACAAAACTCTTTCTTGATCCCCCGACTCGATTATCAGAGATGTTATTTTTGTTTTGTTCACTATATGCTCAAAGTACGCATCGTTGTATTCAGCGTGTATTCGTACACACACCAGCTTGGCGTAAGCCATCGCATAAAAGGATGTGACCCATTCGTAGCGATTCTTTGACCAGATGCCAACACGCTCACCTGGCTTGAGACCCAAGTGAACCAAGCCTGCTCGAAGTTGCTTGAAAGTGATACGCTGTCTTTTAGATTTCGAAGCAAAGATAACGCCTCTTTATCCGGAAACTTGGCCGCTGATTGGTCGAGTGCATCACACAATGTTTTCCCATGCCAGTAAATGGAATGTCTGATGCAGCATGCAGGTAGCTCTTTCCAGACAATGACATTTTGGTGAGCTTAGTATTAACCTGTAAAACAATGATGGAGTAAATATGAGCTTTTAAGTTTACTCCGAAAGCAATACTGTACTTTATCAGCAGCTGTGTTACTTATAACTTTACAACGATACCCACTAAACTGTCAACAATACAATGTCTCGCTAAAGAAATATTGGGCTTTTGAGTTACTGCCACAAAAGCGCTCACCAGCTGCAGTATAAAACCCTTTACTTCAGTTGCTTTGTTTTTAACAGGACTCAAACGATAAGACATGTCAAGGCCGAATGTGCCACGGGACAGATATCGGGGACACGGTCATGTTGAAATACGACCGTATAAATTATGTGTCAGCATCATAAACGCATTGATTTATCACATGCCAATGCATTGTGGGTATACTCTTGCAACCACATTGACGTTGCTGCAATGGGCATAAAACGGCCAGCGAAACAGCTAGGACAGACAACCATGATGTCTAGAAATGTGAATTGCAGCTGTAAACCTTCTGCGTTCCTATTATTGGCTATTATGGAAGATGGAGTTATTCAGGGGTCGCATGCACAACAAGGAAAAAGCGAGGCCAGTGTGGCAATCGTGTCCTAGATATGGCCCCAAACCTTAAACTTAGAAATCCGCCATAATGCTTTCAGCAAAACTACTTTTTGGAATGAAAAAACAGCTTCTTTAATGTTAAATGCCATGCCAGACATTTCCTACATCTATACTGAAATGATAAAATGGTAGATACTTACAAAATACAAACCAATTCAACTCCTGTGATTAAGTTTTTTCTTGAAAGTCGGGCAGCGAGACACAGAAGCTGATGCGTCGACCGTCTGTGATGGTGTATTGTCACTGAATGATGTCAATGTATGGCCTTTTGATCTCTATACTGGGTGCAAAAGAGGCGTACTATTGATATGGAAATTGTTAATGGCTCAGTGCGAGCATCCCAGGGACCTGCACGAAAATCAAGATAGTCGATATCTGTGATATTTCCACTGAAGAATTGTATTTCTTATCAATGCCCTCCTCTCTCTCTACTTAATACTTTTATCAGGGAATGTAATCTCTCGGTGAACAATCGTGGGATATAATTTTTGAGATCATTTTCATATCTTGAGATGTTGATTACATCTCCTTATAAGGTTAAGTTCAACACAGTGCCTCATTTGCATTTGCCAGTATATATAGATTGTACAGTAGTGTACGGTCAAGTTGTTAGGGTTGTGTGTTGTTGAAAAAAGGACATAAACAGGTCATTGATTACAACTGATTACTCCATGTCAGTGCCTTTGTAAGTGAAACGTTCTCGGTTGCAGCCTCTGGTATACACGCTTCAGAACAAGAATGAATTTCAGCGATGCCTACATGGCCGTAGTAAACTGTTCACCTATAATATATAAAGTGTCGTTTTACATCCACAGTTTTAGTGGCTAACGTGTGGTGTTGATTTCTGGGAACGATCTCCGAACACGGTAAGCAGACTTCAATCGGGTTTTCTACATGTGCCACTCACAATTTACTGCCACATGACACTCTCACAACAACTGCCCTCCCCACTACTGAATCATCTGCATAGTCCTACCAATACATGCATGTTATGTGCTTTGCAAGGAGTCACATATCTTCTATCATGACAAGTTGAGTGTATTGTAAAGTAACAAGTACGAGAATATACAGTAAGTTGTGTTTCAGTAAGCTCTGAGTATTTAGTTGTATATTGAAGTTGCAAAGAGGTCATAGGAAGGACACCAGACATTTTCACCCTCAGTAGGCGCAGTGACTCGAATTCTATTGAAATAACTATCCTTTGACCTCGAATATAGTTGGTTTTAGGCATTGGAAGCACGTACAGCTATGTTTCTCTCAGCTCAATCTGTCGTTCTCAACTTTTCATTGTTGTTCTTGAGCTCTTTACTGTCTTTACGCAATCACATCCATAACGTTCTCGTCAATAATAGTGGTTCCGTCAGAATATTAAAATGGCCATATTGTTTCATTTGTTTTATGTGTGGGAGAATGTAGAGGTAAGAGCTGAAAGAATGAAATTGGTATTGACTGCTGTTAAGCCGTTTTGGAGCTGCTTGCGTGAACAGAATGGAAAGAAAGTAGACGGGGTGACTGTATTAACTGCCTGGCATTTGCAATTCAACAATTTCTCAGAAAAATCTATTACACTGTCGAGACTCTATTGTAGTTAAATTGCTGCCACGGTAATTTTCGTGTATGCATAATTTTGACCTATCATTAGAGATTGCGTTTTGAGACTAGAGAATGATATAAAGACGTCGGTCAAATGGCCGTCTGACCTCGCGCACATGGGCCCTTCTTTTATAAATACCTAAGATTTTTACAGGAAAGATATTTCCTGTAACGTTTCGCAGCCACCCATATGTCTGTTTATTATAGTAAACAGCGCATTCTCACTTGTGAGTATGCAAGCAGGATTGTTTTCTATTCATATAACATGATCTGGTAAGGATTTTGGAGAACAAATGTTAACATGCTTGTCCAGGGTAATGATCGATTTTGTCAACATCAATTAGAAGTGGTCAATGTCTTAGCCTTGGGGATGGATCCATGGGGATACCGTGTTTTCGATTTTGATGTTGGATGGTCAAACTATTTTCGAAATGCTAAGTTGGGGTGTTTGTTATATTGTGTAAATATCGCATGACTATCACCCGAGGACAAAGTCAGAGGTCGATTTTATGGACATCGTCTCGGTTGTCATATATACACAACGACATACACAACGAGTGCGTGGTTCAAGCTCCTCTTTACATCTAGCTATTCCTTAACGAACAATACAATATTCGAAAATCTTTTGTGTCGACCCTGAGCGTTTGAAATATCTGCTTATCTTTCAAAATTTTACGATCCTACTTGAAGAAGTATTGAATATTCAACGTTTTGCACGTGGGGCGTATATATATTACCGCACTCAACCAATTATTGCTTAGTAATGAGCGCACTCACAATGTTTCTTCCAAATTTATTGGCTTTGCATGTTCTACACGTTCATAAGGACATATAGACTCATATAAATGCACGGCCATGAAGCACATTTGTCTTTTTGACGTAAATGTTTCATAATAGCAGTATAGCGCAAGAGATGTGTCTCGATTTTTCTGATATCACTGATGAAGAGTTAATTGAAGCCTCACAAGCAGCAGAATACTTGAAAGAGCTTGGCTTTGGAAATATTGATCTAGCAGTGACCAGCATCCCCTCGGTGAGTCACGTATTCGTCATTTCCGCCATTTACAACTTCTTATAATACCTTGTAACTGAATATGCAAGAATGTATACTGAATATTTTTATTTCATTAAAGGATATTCCGAGAGGTATATGGATGAAGGATGGATGAAGGCAAATTTGTGCAACAAGACAGCAATTCTTGGTCTTGGACTTTCCTCGGGGCAGTCGACGCAAGGAGAATGGCGGTATGTACACAGAGCATGGTGCTTGGTTGTGTTTACAAGAATTAGAAATGATCAGACATTCTAATTCACCAGTCAATCAGCGACACTCAGCCGATAGAGTATATGAGATTCATTGAACATGGTATGAAGGTAGAAAGAGATCTCTTGCGACCTCCATGCCGTCTTCAATGAATCTCATATACTCTGTCGGTTGAGCGTCGCTGATTTTATACTGGTGTTTTGAGTGTCTGATCATTTCTAATTCTCGTAAACGCAACCGTTGTATTAGGGACTGGTCAGTGTCTTCGGCCTAGTGGGCGGTGGATTATTTTTTGCCGACGT
>LD349220.1:79703-98013 GCA_001465055.1 Ptychodera flava | reverse complement strand
ATATATATATATATATATATATATATATATATATATATATATATATATATATATATATATATATATGTTTATTGATTATAAAATAGTGTTTATCAATATGTTTATGAACTGTTCAGTCATAGGGAGGGCAGTAGGTCATTTGTAATTTATTTTTATGATCGCCTCTAGATATTAAGTTCCTCTGACATATAGTTCGAGATAAAACTGAATCTCAGGTATCAGTCACAGGAACACAACTTATCTGTCTTTACTCGATGATCTCGTCCAGCGATTTCAGTTTAATGAAATTTTCTATAATTTCCACAGAGACACGCCGCTGATGATTTCGCCGGCCGACATTGATAGGGAAATCAGCTCATCCGCTGAGTGATGTGATGTAGCTCAGTCGTGACAGTTGCTGCTTGGCGTGTTAAGGCGGGCATTTGATGATGTAATTTCGTTACAAATGAGATTTCCGAATGACCCTGTTCACCCAGGCGAATCTAAACGTGTGCCTGGGAATATCGAGACGAAGTTCCAGAGCGATAATTATCGTTTTAGTCGTCCAATGCTTGTGGATCAACCTATCCTGGAGCATCGTCCTGTCAGCGATGCGGTTAAGAGTTGTTGATTTCTGTCTATCCCACGATATAAGATTAGTATGTTCTGTAATCTGCATGTCTTCTAGTGTGAGCCGGAAATTGTTGGTGTTCAAGCCAGCTCCTAAATTCTGATCGTCTCTGGCTTCCCAAAATCACTTTCTGCACACTAACTGGGCTTTGCCCGGTAAGTGTACTTAATGCAGAAAGAAAAATTTGCATTATTGACGATCAAAATAATTTTCAATTTTGAGCATTTCTCTCCCTTACAGGGTGAAATCTACAGTACCCTCTCCGGCGTTGTCATGGTTTTTTAAATATTTACGAAGTGGCAGAAAGCTAAAGATGAAGGTAAGACGATAGGCGAGTGCTTCGATCGAACGACAACTTGAAATTGTTAAATTGCAGGTGACAGACAATAGACACTTTCAAGACCTTCCTTCTACGCCTTGGCTATGATGTTTTGACGTCTTCGGCTATCATCTCTTAAACATTAAAACGAACTGCTTAGGTATTTGACTTTGGCTTCTCATACTGACGCCAAATGACATTTACCTAGAGTAATCAAGAACAAGCTGCAAGGTCAATCATAGAGAACGTGACAAGTACACAAGCTTTCTCTGTCAAATTTGTTCTCTGAGATACGTTCTTTCTGATGAAGCAGACTTAATCAAGAGTGCGTGCATGTAGAAAAGTTGAAGTACTTGACAACTTCGGACGTCATCAACAAGCGGTACAGGGCGTTAAAGTTGTTCACTGAGCAGTCAACGCTCGTCAAAGATTGTCGAGAGTGTGCATTAATTCCACAGACTGCAACAAGTATTCTGACATCAGCGAAAAGGAAAGAATATTAAAAGATTGCACAGGGATTGCGAACTGTAGAATACCGTGACAAGTTTTTGCCCTCTTCCGTTCATGTTTCTCATACACAACATTCATGAGACATGTTTCTGTATTTAAAAACATGGTCATACCACAGCGCTCTCTCTCTCTCTCTTCAAAATTGCTAAGTATTGTGTGAACCATTATGACTACACTTGCCCGCAAAATACATCAACCGAAGAAACCATTTCAAAAGAAAATTTTTACAACATGACAGTGCTGAAGAGTTCATTTAAATACAGAATGCGTCGTACTGTGCTGTTCGTATACTTCTCCCCAGACAATGCGTTTTCTGTCCATCTCTTGAGTGCTACTATCTTCCTTTTTGAGTAATGAAGGTAGCTTTCCACTGATAGTAATACGCCCTTCGGGCTGGCAGATTTGAAGAATGGCTGAGCTTCTTAGCCTTCTAGCTCGTAATGGATTCCCTGCCTGCATCGCCCTCTGCGTGGAATACGGCTCCAGCATCTAGAACATGTTTGTTAATAAGGAGACAGAGCACCGGGTCTTATCCCGCCACGTTTTTATTGTCTCAGCGTAAAACCAGTATATATCTGTTCGTATTTGCATTCCTCCAGCAGGGCACTACAAACGACTGACAGATTTTGAAACGTCTCTAGGATTCATGCTCAGTTTAATTTGAGTGATGAACTCTGAACTGTGATAAATTGAAAGTGGTTCGAGCCATGAGACAATCAACCAACCATTGATAAAAATATATACAATCTGGATCAAGCCTTTCAGAAGTGCAAGATGTGACCAATCACGATCAGCCTTACATAAGTGCAGGATATTTGACAAGGCTTAGTGTTAATGATTTATCCTGTGAGTTTAATTAAAATGTTGTTCTTCAGTCACGGACAATTTTTTTAAAAATCTTCTGAAGATACGCAATTTTTTTAGCTGGTACTGTCGTTCTGTTTTTCATGTACAACTACCCACCACCCTAGGAAGTCTTAATTTGGTTTTTCCTTGCATTCTTCTATCCATCTATCTATCTATCTATCTATCTATCTATCTATCTATCTATCTATCTATCTATCTATCTATCTATCTATCTCTATCTATCTGCCTATCTATCTGCCTGTCTATCTATCTATCTATCCATCTGTCATCACATATATAAACTTCTGTCATGCTTTATCTCAAACCATTGGATAGTTTACGAACCTTTCAATATATGTCCCCGTTAATTTATTCATGTATGGATTAAATTACACACCCCACTACCTACCATGATCCATATTGACATTTAACTGATGTCAATCTTCACAAAGCTGATCTATATTAGAGTTATATAGCCGTTAAGTCTGCCTCGAGTATCGGACAAAAATTTGGAAACTTTAAAATTTGGGAAAGATGTACATCTTAATGTATTAGGAAAAATGAAGAGCTAATTATCGACTATGATTATCATGTATACATACATACATACATACATACATACATACATACATACATACATACATACATACATACATACATACATACATACATACATACATACATACATACATACATACGCACACACACACACACAGAGGAAAGCAGACATGTTGAGCAGCATGAGCAGTATTATAGTTACTGTTTCGGACACATCACGTCCTTGTCTGTTATCTGTAGTTCTTCGATCGCACTGCATTAATATAAAAAATGTATTAGTTGATTCGCAGGATCTAGCTATTAACTGGATTACACAGCTTTCATAATATTCTACATCCATTTTCGCCTAGATTTTGGTTGCTATGGTGACGCTATTTTAAGTTAAGCGGCATAATGTCTCGCTATGTGTGACCCTGTACAACCTCCTTGACGCTCCCCCTGTCCCTCAACTCTAATTTGTTTGACGTGAAAAAAAAAGTCACTTCTGCTAACAGTGTGTTAAAATTGGGAAAATTCAGAGGACGGGAAGTTCACGGATGTTGAATGTGTTCGTCACATTTTACAATCATCAACTGTACCAATGCTACAGGGCAACTTCATCAAGAGTTGCAACGCTGAACTGTTCTTCCGTTGATCACGATAGAAATCATCCCTCCGACTGCGTTTTCCAACTAGTCAAAATGTCAAGGAGAACAAAATCAAACGCTGCGACATGAGAAGACGCATCTCGCTTTCTGTTAAATTAGTAATAGTACAGTTGTAATCTGCTGAACAGAATTGAGTGGGAACGTGTTCGATATGACGGAGTGTCATAGCTGCGTTAATGTGGACCAAACGTTATCTATATAGGTGTGGCCATGTTACAGTAAATGCTATGTTTTTAAATCTTGCTTCAAACATGTAGCGCACATATGCACCTCCTATTGCCCAACTCTTTCCAACTTTGAGTAATCACATGGCACAGCGACTTATATTCAATACTCTGTATTGTCACTGAATGTCGCGCTGTCACGTATGCTTTCTTTCATTGCGGGATTTGTCTATCTGTCGTACCCTTGTCAACTGTTATCATGTAGGCTGAAACCGCCAACCAGTTCCTGTAAGGCTTGATCTATAGCATGTTTGTCAATAATTATACCACATATCAGAGTATATGGACACATTGTATGGACGTCCTACCGACAATGAGCTGTATTAAATACAACCTGCTTCGTGCAGCGCGTGGGTTCCCATCCAACAAAGGACCACCAATTGCCCGCCATTGACGGTAAGCACGACACGTTGGTAAACACATAATCACAACCCGTTCTAAATGTGGCTTTCTCATAAATCTGTACAGTTTCGCAGAATCCAGGATACTTACAGCGTCTTTTGAGGTTCCCACTCGCATGTCTAGTGGTAGCAAGTCTTTCGAGTTCTTGTGCGTGAAGCCGACTCCTGGCTGGCGGCGTCTTTGTTGTCGTTCCATGTTTGGCTCGTCTGCTTCTGAGCGCGAATTTCCTTCTACATTTGATGTCGCTGAATTTTCTACTGGCTTTCAGGGCTTGTTTATGATAAATACCGGAGAGACTGGGATGGCGATAATCAAGTCCCCGAAGATCTGTGCGACAAGGGAGGGAGAAAAAGTGAATAGGAAATAATGATAGGAGGAACGGCCGGCCCAATTATCGCATGCATAGCTCCTTTCGCTCAGCGCAGCTCATTTGTGACAACCTAATTACCACAGCGCGCACTTATATGTCGCTACCAGTTCTCCACTGATTTCTGAAGATGTGTTTCCGGCCTAGCAGATATTTTGGCTTCCTCCTGCCTTAATATCGCTAATGCTTGTTCTGATTTTGTTTACCATCGCCGGAATCGAATCTTTTAATCTTTAATTGTGTAAACTTTTTCAATTTATTTTCAAAATGATTTAAAAAAAATACCTGATGGCGCTATAGAGTATCTCCCAAGGCCTTGCGATTATTTTCTTTAATTCTATAGGGAACGCTCTTTCCCCGCCAAATTTGTAAGGTCAACATTGTCAACAAATTTTCACTTTATGACAACACCTTGCTTCACACGTCCGTTGCGCAAACATGGAAATTATAATCTGCAAATATATCGCTGTAAGCGCGGTCCGACCGTGGGTGGAGGGACTGCTGCAGGATAAAAAAGACTCGCGCAACCCTTGATGGTAAGCCGTATGACAGTGCATGACAGTTTTGGTGGTGAAACGAGAAGAAGTCGTGTGGGGCAAATTAAGGTAATGCGTGCCCCGAAATTTAAAGATTTAAACTTTTGCTCAAACTTTCTGTGTGGAAACTCCAAACCATTCCCTGTCGAAGTGAAGAATAATAATCCGGGCCATCTTGCAAAGTTTGGTGCAAGAGAAACAAAATACCTGACATTTACCATATTTGAAATTCAAAATGGCTGCCATCCCCGTGTTAACTCTGGGGGACTGAGAAAAATAAAATTTTTGATGTTCACAAAACTAAAATCCATGAGCTTCAAAATGAGCTCCACAAGTGATAGACCCAAAAAGTATCTATAAGATTGAGTCCTAACAGACGTCCCGAGGGAAATCGCATGTATGATCATATGGTTTATTATTTTTCTGCACACAATACGTTTTTCGCCATTCGTGGCTCACGATGATTGGTCCGTCAGTCCATCATGGGGATGAGTGTCTGTGTGTCTGCCTGTCTGTCTGTCTGTCTGTCTGTCTGTCTGTCTGTCTGTCTATGTGCTCGATATCTCAAAACGGCTCATAAGATCAGAATAAAATCTGGTACATAGATTCAGTTTGCAAATGGCAAGAACTGATTAGTTTTTGGCGGGTGTGGCTTGCTTACTTTTTGCTCATTTGCATAATTAATGATTAAAAAAAACCGGATATACATTGAGATTGACTGAACACAATCTGATGAGATTTGCTACACATGTTGATCACACCTCTGATGAGATTTGCTACAAATGTTGATCACACCTCTGATGAGATTTGCTACAAATGTTGATCACACCTCTGATGAGATTTGCTACAAATGTTGATCACACCAAAATGTATCAGCCGTGAAAGATATTAAGGGTTGACAAGAAAGATAATGGCTATTTTGCATATTTAATAAACTTTCCTAATTAGGGATATATAATATGAAATGGCTAGATTAAAATTGACGAAACTTGGTAGGTATTGCTTCAGCCAATTCCTTATTTGCATATGTAATGAACATTTCTAATTAGGGATATATATCTGAATTGACTCAACCAAAGTTGATGAATCTTGCTACATATATTTAAGATACTATAATAGAACACCATTGAAAGTCGTTAACCATTATTACTTCAGTCAATTCCTAATTTGCATATTTAATGAACTTTCTTAATTAGGGATATATACTGGGATTTACTTGATCAAAGTTGGCAAAACATGCTATGCACATTGATGATTATACCAGGTTATAACAATATTGGAAGTCATTTCGCATTTTTCACATAATTTTCATATCTAATAAGCTTATACAGTTTGGCATATATAGCTTGAATGACTTGAGCAAAGGCAATTACATGTGCTATATTAAGTGGTGATACATTGACATACTCAAAGAAATTATTTTATTTCAGATAATTGCATATTTGAATACTTAATGATTTTTGGAATTGATCTGTGGTGAATATTGTTCATTATGTTGATCATAACACTTTCAATTAAGTTGCATACATGTGGCAAAGGTTCAAATTTTTACATAAATGCAATATATAATGAAACACGTGAGCATTTTCAGCTCATATCTGGTTCTTCTATGCACGTATAAGACAAGTTCGTCTTTTAATGTCTATATAGAAAGAGTTTAAAGTAGGAAGTGACATGCTTGAAAACACACCGCACTATATCTTTACGATGTAAAATGGTACTGCTGGCATATGCATTCTTGTCCGCATTAACATTCAGTCATCATCAACAATAACATTTGACATTTATAACTGTGTCGATTATGTTCAATCCGTGGCAAAACGCGTCCAACGGTTTTCCTTTGATCTCGTTTTCAAATGTAAAAAGTAATAAAGAAACTTGTTTATGTTTTTCATTAAAAGGTTATCAAAAGATAATTGGTCTTAAGCCCGTTTTCATTAGGTTGTTACTCATTCCGAAAAATTTAAAACATAATTAGGGTACCCCTCTCACCAAAATGGGGGTCTAATTGCGTCCATTCGTTTCATCGTGACTGCCTGTTAAGTACTTAAAGCACCAGACACTCCAAACAAAAATGTTCGAGTGTCTATGCCTAGGGGAAAGAAAACATGAAAATGTGGTGTTTTTGTGTTTTCATTTTCAAATAATCTTTTTCTCTTTCAGTGTTAAAGTATGCGTGTTCTATCCAAAGTACATGAACTGTTCGCACATTTAATTACTTAGGTTTGCTACAATGTAACAATTAATTGCCGAACTTGTTATATTTGTCCAAAGTTTGTTTACGCAGACATTGAGCTACTTAAAATTGAGTTCCCGTCAAATTGAAAAACAATAAGCACTGTTTTCAACAGATTGCAAAAGATGGTACGATGGATGGGGTTGACCCAAGATGCAACTTGTAGCGCCAACGTCCTATATACACCGCAAAATGAAGTTTTCATTTGAAAAACATTGAAAGGAACAATAAAAAAGTGCCACTTTTTTGTTTTTCCCCTAGGCATAGCCACTTGAAAATCTTTGCTTCGAGTGTCTAGTACTTTTATTGGTAGTCACGATAAAACGAATGGACGCAATTAGACCCCCCGTTTGGCGAGAGGGGTACCCTTATTTTGTTATAAATTTTTCGGAATGCGTAGCAACGTAACGAAAACGGGCTTAAAGACAAGTTAGCGTTTTATCACGTTTTAACGTAAAACAGAAAAGGTGTCTTTATCCCTTTTTACATTTAAAAGCGAGGCCAAGTGAAAAGCGTTGGACGCGTTTTGCCACGGATTAAGTTGGTAACTGAGTATTTTGACACCATTTGTTGAGTTAAAAATCAATAAACTATATATTGTGAATGATTTCGTTTGTCCGACAAGCAACGCATTGACGTAAAATGATTAAAAGTCCATATTTCATGTGTGAACTTGCGATGAGTAATTTAAAAATCAGCATATTCCATCAGTTACGTCAATTACGATAACTCTCGGGTGATTGATGAATTTTACAAGACATTTATTAGAAAATGTCACAGCTTAAATCGCTGAAACCTTCAATGTGGTTTGCATAATCTCTTCTGTTTGTGAGATATAGTTATTGCATGTAAAGCGTTTTGATGGCTTAGTATGTTAATGTGCTTGGAGACAGGAACAGGGAAAATATATTCGTTCTTGTTTCCCGAACAAAACTAATTAAAATACTATCAACAACTCCATCTATTATCCTTTCAAGTTCAAGCTAAATCCAGCTGTGTCCTCATTTGTGTTTCAAGGTCTCACGTCGTGAAGACATGACCATGATAACGGTTATTTGACGTTGACGTTGCTTAGTGCCAGCTAGCGGATGTCAGAATTATCCGATGGGATTTGGAAGGAAAACACCTCCATGGGGACAGGGGACAAGAACTCACAATACCTAAGATCTTCCATCGTCTAACTCTAACAATGAAGTTCAATTCCCTTCTTTTTCTTTAGTAACACAGCGAGATACTTGACTGACAAAATATCAACTCAAGCACGCCCTCCCCCCCTTTCCCCGCCACCCCCATGGAAGGACCATGCTTCAGGCCGTGCTCTTGACCATGTTCTACCGTCGTTTTAAACAGGCAGGTTTATTTATCAGTGTATTAGTATATCGCTGTTGTTTTTGCTATAATACACCATAACGTACGTTTGGCATCGTGCTCCAGGCCACAATTACGTCAAGAATTACGCCATTTACGTTCCAACGTTACTGCATACAGGTGGAACGGCAGAGTGTACACTGGACGGCCAGTAAACAAGAGACTTAGCCGTGTGCCATGACTTGGCATGACAATGTGTAAGAATAAAGTAACCTCGGATCTAATCACTGGAGGGACACATTTAGTGATTGACTTCAAGGGGACGCCAGTGACGTAAGTTTTCTTATCTGAAGTCCTTCACAGTCAAAAAGCAGTTTTATGGCTTTCATGAAAAATAGGAGTACCATGTTTAGTTTTGAGTATCATACAAAAAATATGGAGAGGTTCCAGACAAACAATTTTTATCCAGAGACATAATAATCACCTCAAAGATATTAGCTTAACCGTGGATTTTTTACATCCATGGCTTAATCCATCACTTTTTTTGCTCAAAGCGAACCAGTACGACATCTAATTTACACAAATGCAAAACGGGATATGGGTGCAGTAAAACATTGTGCTGATAACCTATTTCTGTTTACCAAAGTGATTTAAGTGATAATGTAATTAAGTGATATTGTAATGACTATTTATGATCACCTTTTGTGTTTTTAGTTTAGGCAATGTTTTCAAGTATATCTTGCAGCAATAAAACATTTCTCATTTGCATGAGTCCAATATGTCAACCATGTCACTTCCTTTCTTTCTTCATGGGACTAGTAAATCAATAAATTTAACACAAGGATAATTTCAACAAATTATATCTTCAGCCTGAATATTTAAATGGTCAAAGAAAATGTGTACTCAATCTACATTATACAGCAGGGCATAAGTGTAAAAGGTTTTATAAGAAACACTGCATTTATTATACTTGAAACTTGAAATGTTATAAAAGATGTTCTCAAGATTAGTATTGGATTTTGTTTGTTGAATATAATTTACCATTGATTAAACGATTTCCCATCAACATAAATCCAAGCATAATACCATAGAAACGCGTTCATTTTTATTACTAGAGCACAGGGGCTCATAAGTGCCTATTTAAGTCAATATTACAGCGTTTTTCTTTCTTTTTCAATGTTACAAATAAAGCTGAAGAGCACAACATTTGTGTAGCTGTCTTTTGTGTAGCTTGTATTGGCATGTATAGTGCGCCCTCAATGGGGAATGTGATCATATGTAAATACGACCTTTAGTTCCGTGACCTCTAGCCAATTCCTCTGGCCATGCCTTCTGGCCACCTAAACAGACGTCGCTGTGTAAGCATAGCGAGGGCAGGGCAGGAAGCAGGCATGGCATGGCTAGAGCCGGTGCCGTGCTGATTTTATCCCTTGCCGATTTCGTCCCCCGCGCATGCGCAGACTATCCAACAGGGCTTCACTGGGATAAGATCGGCAGCTATAGCTGCCGATTTCGGTTCTGTTGCCGATTTCGACCCTCGACGCAAAATTCAAGTTCACGCTAAAATTTCTGCCGATTTCGGTTCTGCAGTTGCCGATTTTGACTCTCGACTCAAAATCCAAGTTCACGCTAAAATTTCTTCCGTATAATCTATCAGGTGGTCAATTTTATGTGTCTAAATAAGTTGAAAATGTAAATAAGTTTGGATCAATCGGTGTAATTTACTCCGGGAATTTACTTGGAACATAGAACTGCTATCTGGCTATAGCTGCCGATTTCGGTTCTGCAGTTGCCGATTTCGATCCTCGACTCAAAATCCAAGTTCACGCTAAAATTCTTTCGTACAATCAATCCGGTGGTCAATTTTATGTGTCTAAATAAGTTGGAAATGTATTATTAGTTTGGCGCATCAATCGGTGTAATTTACTCCGGGAATTTACTTGGAACATAGAACTGCTATAGCTGCCGAGTTGCCGATTTCGACCCTCGACTCAAAATCCAAGTTCACGCTAAAATTCTTTCGTACAATCAATCCGATGGTCAATTTATGTGTCTAAATTAGTTAAAAATGTATTACAAGTTTGGGGAAGTGCATCAATCGATGTTATTTACTTGAAACATAGAACTGCTATAGCTGCCGATTTCGGTTCTGCAGTTGCCGATTTCGACCCTCGACTCAAAATCCAAGTTCACGCTAAAATTCTTTCGTACAATCAATCTGGTGGTCAATTTTATGTGTTTAAATTAGTTAAAAATGTATTATAAGTTTGGGGAAGTGCATCAATCGATGTTATTTACTTGAAACAGAACTGCTATAGCTGCCGATTNATTCGGGGCTACATGTCTGGGGCCGTTTTATGAATAGAAACCATGTTGGATAGTCTGCGCATGTGCGGGGACGAAATCGGCAAGGGATAAAATCGGCACGGCACCGGGCCTAGAGGTCACGGAACTAAAGGTCACATTTACGAGGACGCACTATACATGCCAATACACGCTACAGAAAAGACAGCTACACAAGTGTTGTGCTCTTCAGCTGGATTTTTTGTAACATTGAAAAAGAAAGAAAAACGCTGTAATATAGGCACTTATGAGGCCCTGTGACTAGAGTGTACATTTCCCCCTGACCACACGGAAATTGACATGATGAAGTATTTCCTGTGTATTTCCACCCGTTGTTATGATTGTGTACTAACAGGGTGTATGGAATGAAAAGCACTGTGCAACCAAACAGTCGATTAATTTGTTCAATTCAGTTTAATTGATAGGTAGTTTGTGTAATTTCAAGACAATTTAATCCATATACTTCCCATTAATATTTTAAACTTTCTGGTGGATAACATAAATGCATAATACTGAAATGTAATCCATTCTCTATTCATTGCAAGAAATGTCATGATACCCTAATCAAGATATTAAAATGTAATTTCATATTTCCTTAAAAACTTGTATAGATGTGTTTTCAAATGAAAACATCAATTATTGAGCATTTAATTACACCCGTTAGTGTTGTTCTGCATCTGTGTTTTGCGACCGTATATTAATGAGCCTAGTTACAAACATGGTTTAGTTTTGGATTATTTTCTATGTCTTTTCTTTTTGTGGAAACGTTTTTTGCGTAATTGCTTTAAAAAGACTACCTTGCAGCTATGTTTGATTGTACTTCTGCTTTTTAATTGGCTATATGTGAAGAGCGTATTCGTGATGTAAAAGTAAATATCGTTACATCTCAAAGGTAGTCAAAGTGTTGACACACCAATTTTGAATAAATTAAACTGACTATTTACTCTGGTCCTTAGCAACTGGCCAATGCTAGTCAAAATACCTGGCCAAATGATAAACGCTTTGTACTAGGGAACTGAAGAAACTCTTCGTTTTGGCACTAACTGCTTCTTCTGTTTTCCCTGTCACTGGTATTTCCTATAAAGATTTCGTGTTGGTATTACAGACCAGATTACGTGGTCACTGGTACAAAAGATATACTTTTAAATGTGTGCAACTTGCCTGTTAATGCCACTTATTTCCGTATAGAAGAGCAATTATTATCCTCAAAGCAAATAGCCAGGGAATATGTAATGAGCAAAAGTGTTCATCAAAGAGCTGAAAGACTTTACGGTAATCAGAGGACACTGCGTTTCTCAAAGTAAATGTCTTGAAGATAACAATAAAAAAATTGTGTAAAGCCGTACAATCGACTGAACGGAGAGATTTCCTGTTTAATCTCATCCATCACATAAGCGTTCCCTTCAATGATATTTGCACCAATGAGATCTGGTTGGTGGTACAACTATATCATCATTTGCTTCACATATTTTCATTGTGGTGTCCCTTTCTCCCTTGTCATGGGTTCTACAACGAACAGCAGCAGCCTCAATAGTCCCTGCAGAGAGGCATATCATCTTGGCTGTTTGGTTGTTTATGGTCAGCAAAAGGGTTTTGGTCTTTCTATGAAAAATGTTCCATGCAGAGGAAGAATATGTGGGCAAACAGGAAGAGAAAGTCATTTATAATGACAATAATGATGACTATCATAATAATTGTCACGACCACCACCATCATCACAGTGATTGAAATGTTGATTGTGTTTATGCTAATCAGAGTTCGATTATGGGAAAGATGGTGTAAAAGCACAACCGCTAAGTGTCACGCACCATGCATTAGTATCTGAACATTTCAATCACTTGAATTTACCTAAAACATGCACAAAATCATAAAAAATCATTCCGAAAATTTTACAACCATTGAGCATTGTAGTAGACACAGTGTATGTGAAAATGACCTATTGTCAATAAATGTCGAAACATTCCATTCTCCCAATGTACATGAATTTTTTATGAATAATCTTGACAAAGTAATACGTTGAAACTCTATCGTTTATCAGTTAAATTTCTGAGTTACCGGAAAATGTCAGTGGAAGCTGTTTTGGCCGTATTGTATTCGGAAGACAAGCAAATTAGGTAGACCGGTGTAATTTTTTTCTGGCCATGTAATTGATAATCCTTCAAAGTTTTAACAATGCATCAAGAAAAGTTTGTTTATATGAGTTAAAAGCTTTAGTTTTTTTAGAAACGATGGAAACGAACTGATATATGCAATCAGGTTATTCATGACATTTATTGTTCTAGAGTTTTAATATATAAGCTTAACTTGTTGACCCTTCCAAACTGTTAGAATAGCAGTCATTTTACAGGAAACGTATACCTAATTTGAATATATGTAAATTTAACCCATTTGCACCACTTAGATTTTCCTAGACTTTTAATGAATCATTAGTGGAACCTTTCCAAAGGTCATGGAGAAGAAATAATTTCTGTTGTAATTAGTCCTAGGTTAAACCCTAAATTGACTGGACTTGAACAATTCTAATTTCAGAGACTCCTTACCGTTCACGTACGCCACGGTCCCTCCTCAAAGGGACCTTGTGGAGGGACCGTGCCTACGTGCCTAAGTCTAAGGATTCAATATGGATGCCAGGGATCTTTTGACGCCCTTTTTTCGTGAATTGTTGCTTCGATTTTTCTGGACAAACAAAATTCTGCAGCTATCTCTTATTCCATTCTATTTTCATGTCTTTAAAATACTAAAGTGAGTGGAGGTCCATGACGGGACCGAGTCCTTCAGAAACACTGCCGGTAGATTTTGACCGGCCTGTGCTTGAGGTGACGAAAAGTAAACATCACATTTTCAGGTTTTTGTTTCACAGAGATTATCTCAAGAGGCAAGGCAGCTCGTTGGAGAAGAACCTGATCAAGGTGTTAATAGGTTTGCATAATGACATACTTATGAACCTTTCACTGCAAAAATTGTATCATGATGGAAACTTAGTAAACATGCACTGGTGGTTTTTGTTTTTGTTTGTTTGTTTGTTTGTTTGTTTGTTTGTTTGTTTGTTTGTTTGTTTGTTTGTTTGTTTGTTTTGACGTGTAAAAGAACACTTTTCATCTACCGTGGTCTTATGGACATACAAAGTCGATGCGTGGTACGATTAGAGTGTTAAATCACAGTACCGTACACTAGAATTTTTAAATCCGATATCCCAGGGATTAACTCATCCTTTATTCAAAACTGTTCTCATTTTTTTGCTCACGTGTTGACACACGTGGGCATATGTCGCAGCGATGTCTGTCTGTCTGTGTGTCTGTCTGTCTGTCTGTCTGTCTGTCTGTCTGTCTGTGTACTCAATATCTCAAAAACGGCTCATTAGATCAGAATCAAATCTGGTACATAGATTCAGTTTGCAAATGGCAAGAACTGATCAGTTTTTGGTGGGTGTGGCTTGCTTACTTTTTGCTCATTTGCATAATTAATGATTTTAGAAAAAACTGATATATATTAACAACGACAGCACACAATTTGATGAGATTCGGTGCATATGTTGATCACACCAAGATATATCAACTTTGAAAGATATTAAGGGGTGACGTGAAAGATAATTACTAATTTGCATTTTTAATGAAATTTCCTAATTAGGAGTATATATCTGAATGTACTCGATCAAAATTGACGAAACTTGGTATGCATATTGAAGATACTATGATTTAACCTTATTGAAAGTCATTAAGCATTTTTACTTCATGCAAATCCTAATTTGCATATTTAATGAATTTTTGAAATTAAGGATAATTATTTGAAGTTACATGACCAAAATTGATGAAACTTGCCATGTACATTAAAGATACTATGATAGAATATTATTAAGTGTCATTCAGCATTTTTACATCAGCCAATTCCTAATTTGCATATTTTATGAACTTTCCTAATTAGGGGTATTTATTTGAATTAACGAGACCAAAGTTGATGAAACTGGCTATGTACATTAAAGATACTATGATAGAACATTATTGAAAATCATTAAGCATTTGAACTTTAGCAAATTCCTTATTTGCATATTTAATGAACTTTCATAATCAGGGTTATTTTATATCTGTATTGACTGAACAAAAGTTGACAAAACTTGCTATGTACATTAAAGATGCAACGATACGACATTATTGAAAGTCATTAAGCATTTTTACTTCATCCAGCTCCTAATTTGCATATTTAATGAATTTTTGAAATTTGGGATATATATTTGAATTTACATGACCAAAATTGATGAAACTTGCTATGTACATTAAAGATACTATTATGTAAGCTAACATTATTGAAAGGCATTAGGCATTTTTGCTTCAGCCAATTCCTAATGTGTGTATTTAATTAACGTTCCTAATTAGGGATATATTCTTGGATTTATTTGATCAAAGTTGGCATAACATGCTATGACATTGATGATTATACCAGGTTATACCAATATTGGAAGTCATTTCGCACTTAAGTTTTCATGACAGCTAATTAATAGTTTGCATATGTAATGAGCTTTCAAAGTTTGGAATATATAGTTTGAAGGACTTTACCAAAGGTAATTACACTTGCTATATAAGTGGTGATACAATTATAGCAGTCAAAGAAATTAATTATTTTTATTTCAGTTAATTACATATTTTAATACTTATTGACCTATAGAGTTAATCTGTGGTAAATATTGTTTATTATGTTGATCATAATACTTTCAATGAAGTTGCAAACATGTGGCAAATGTTCAAATTTATACATAACTGCAATATATAATGAAACACGTGAGCATTTACAGTTCATATCTGGTTCTTTATTGGTTCTGGCCGTATGCTCGGCCGAAGCACAGTCTCTCAACCACCAGATTGCAGAGTGTGGCGGCTGGTTTTCCTTCGAACCGTCTGTTCGGCATATTTCAAACGAGATCAGTACACCTGATCACTCAAATAACACAAATTTACAGAAATTACGGTTATATGCGTAAACTTCATCCCTCTAAAGGGGTAGAGTCAACATATCGAATACTAGTTTTCTGTTTCGATTTGAACTCTGAATATCACAGACTAAGTGTAAATTAAAGTATACTTGCCTCTACTTTTGGCGGAAAATGTATGAATTCTGAAATAAAACTGTGTTCACTCCATACCTCGGTGCATGTGATTCCGCACGTTTCGAAACTCGACGTTTCATGACAAATTGGGGTTAAGCGACGCGATACTTCACTGTCAGACCTTTTGCAGCTGACGGCTACATACATCGGCAGGGAGTCCGACTCGGGACTCGATTTACGTAAGAAACTAACTATTTAGAATCCTCTATCACTAATGGAAGAACCCAGGGTCGCTTTGACATTAACCGGATATCCGGAGCATTTCCAACCATGGCGAAAATAAGGTGTACCCATTCAATACTTTTTTGATACAACAAAGCAGACTCGGAAAGGTTTCATGCTTATCAAATTCTGACCAATCTCTGATTTTCAGTGTGAGAAGCGTAAGAAACGCATGAAGATTCGAGTCCTCAGGTTTTCAGTCGAGCGCGGCCTCGTTATCCGGTTCGCCAGTTTTATCTCATGATAGTGCATCTCTATGCTGGTCGTAATTCTCATTCTCTCTCTCTCTCTCTCTGACATGAATTTTATTGACTAGTACAAATCGTGATTACAAATATTGCATTCTACGTACAATCTTCTATTTGCCACCGTTAAAAATGACCGTTGACATGACGACCAAGATGCTTTAAAGACAAGTTGATCAAATCCACTAAGTCTTCACTGCTCTGGTACAGAGGTATTATATAGTATGGCATGTTGTAACTGAGATCTTTAGCGATGAACAATCGTAGATACCTTCTTTCACCTAACTTTTACAATTCATTGTGAGATGTTATCGAACGAGCTAAATTGTCCCCATACCGAGGCTATTTTAGATTAATTGTGACTTATCTTTAGAGTATTAATCTTTACAGTTGAGCTTGAATTCAGTAGTGTGTAGGATGGCATTGTTTCTTGAACAATGTCATTCGTGTCACAGTAGCAGAAAACAAATATAGTACCGTTGCTCTTTGATTGGGTGAGAATTTGGAAAGTTATGACATGCGCAATAGGGTTCCTAGTACGGATTCTCTTTCTGCGATGTTTGTACAGTGGAGATTCTTATTGTGACAGCGTATCACGTACAGAGTGAACGTTGAAGCGGGAACAAAGAAGTCGGTGTAGATCAAAGTACGACTCAAGATGCGGTGGGGGGGGGGAATCGTGAAGGTTAAAGAAAATTGTAAACCATATTTGACGGCTGCTATTACACAAGTGGCTGTTAAATTCAAGACCTCTTTGATTTATTACATGATTAAGGTAGAACGCACCTCGGGGACAGACATTCGGACTCTCAAACTTTTACAATTCTCTTCTGATATACCACATGTGGGGGTTCATTTTAAAGCTCTTGGTGAAAGAAAACTTTTCACTGGCTTAGTTTTTCGAAATTCGAAAATTTATATTTTTCTCCATAGAGTGAACACAGGGATGGCGGCCATTTTGAATTTGTAATATCGGTAAATCTTGAGTAATTTGTTTCTCTAGTACCAAAATATGCACGGTGACCCCCTATTTTTATTTTTGATTTTGAAAGAGAATGATTGAAAGATCCCTTGAGGAAAGTTAGAGCAAAAGTTTAAGTCTTTCACTTTCGAGCTGCATACTACCTTAAGAAATTAAAAGCGGAGTCTTTCGCGATAATTTTCAATTTTGATTTTCAGGCATGGTACTATCTCCAATTTTCCCGGGAGTTGATGAATTTCCAATATCTAAATTCTTAATCACACAACATCAAAAGAGAATCTTATCAACGGGTTATTTTGTCATGGGACAATGCAGGGATTAAATAAATCGTTGACGTCATTTGGCAATGTAGCTCAGTGCATGCATGAAGCCACTGTAACTTTACAATGTTCGAATGTTTTTATGAATTCATGTTTAACATAGTTTGGCATATAATTTCACTATAATACTTATCAATTGATAAGTATCCCGCATTTTTGTTCCAGGAAAAAGTTTATATTGAACGCATTCAAGCCAAAAGTCATCTTTACGTTGAACTGGACTCATTTTATTCCGCATGCTAGGATTAATTGTGCAATTATCATATGCCTTCGTAATTGTGTGATCTCGTGTGCATGCATACACTTTTATAAGCGACATGTTGTCCATATAACCTTCGCTTGTCAAGCCGTGTTGCCTTCGCCCCTTCTCTTGAAAATCTTTGACTTTATGGCATACCTGAGACATGACAATTTGGAAAGCTCGATCGAGGATCACTTAAAACATGGAAATACATGATCAGTTTCAATTCGAATATGGTTGACTTGGATTCCTCTGAATATAAAATGAGAACACGTATGCTCTCTCTCTCTCTCTCT